>PVJD01002264.1:0-211167 GCA_004026545.1 Mormoops blainvillei
GGCAATTTTCCTAGTATCCCTTCATCTGCTGACTGGTGATTCTTTATCTGCACCTTCCCTGGAGCGCAGGGTTCAGACACCATCTAGCCCTGACCAGTGTGGTTCAGTGGGTTGGGCATCATCCAAAAAAGCAAAATGTCACAAGTTCAATTCCCGGTCAGGGCACATGCCTGGGCTGCAAGCCAGGTCCCCAGTTGGGGAGCATACAGGAGGCAACCAATCGATGTTTCTCTCGTATGTCATTGTTTCTCTCCTTCCCTTTCTCCTTTCCTTCCTCTCTCTCTAAAAATAAATAAAGTCTCTTAAAAAGAAAAAAGAACAATGGCTCAGATATTTTTGATCACTTGCAGTCTTCCTGGGGCACAAAGGTCGAATTGCTTATGGGTCTCCTGGAGGCAGACTAGGTTGGGTCATACATTCCAGTTCCTGGAACAACAGCTTTCTATGTGTATTAATCACTAAACTCATTAACTATCAGCTAAAGCTTAAAAAATTTTACCTCTTGAGTCCCTTTATCAGCATGACTACCCAGCATGACCTGACCAGTTAGGAATTTATGATCAGATCACCCTGTGAGGATACTTTCCATAGAACACTCTTTTTTCCTATCCATAGTTAATGCCCTTACAATGCAAAAAACTCTAAAACTCCAATAGTATTTTGGCAGCTTGCCACATGTAATGATAGAATCCCTACTAATTAATAAGATGAATAGGAGGCCAATAGAAAAGTGTGCAAGGGACGAATGGGCATGCAGGATTGCCAACAAACATAAGAAAATGTGCACTGTCTTGATTAAATGAATATTCATATTAATTTCTCTTGTGTGTGTGTGTGTGTGTGTATACCCTAAGAATCCTTGCACTTGTGCACCAAATCATATTCATGATTGTTCTTAGCAGTGTTGTTCATGATATAAAGAACTGAAATAATTCAAATGTTTATCACAAGAAGACTGAATAAATAATGATAAGTTGATATAATGGAATACTATACAACAGTGAAAATAAGTGAACCTTAGTTATGAGCTTCAGCATGAATGAATCTGAGGAAATAATGTTAGGGGGTATAAGGGAAAGAATAATTTTCTTTCAGCCCTTCTAAACTGTTGGCTGAGAACCCTCTGTAACAAAAGACAGATTAACAAGGGAAACACAGACAAAATTTAGTAACATATATACCTCCCAGATATATAATTTCAGGGAAATTAAATACCTCCCCTGGAAATGGTCCAAGCACCACCTTAAATGCCACCTTAAGTTAAAGACAAAAGAAAAGTGTTGGGGAAGGGAGGCCAGTTATGGGAGGGTAACCAGGAAAAGTATGATAAACATGGGTACATTTTTATGTAGATTTAAGTCAGTCATTTCTCTATTAATAAGAGTTTCTGAAGGATGAGAGTCCTTCTTCTCTTTGGTAGTGAGAGATAGACACCTTTACAAGTGGAGATTTCCCCCATACACTCATATGCCACTTAACAACCAGGATACATTCTGAGAAACACGTCTTTAGGCAATGTCATCATTGTGCAAATATGACAGAGCACGTTTATATAAACCGAAGTAGTATAGCCTACTTTTGTAACTGTATATGCTATACTTTTATACAACAGGCAGAGTAGTGCACTTGTTTCCACCAGCATCATCACAGCCATGGGAGTAATGTGTTGGCTGTGACTTTAGACTTTATGACGGCTACAACGTGCTAAGGTAAGGAACTTTCAAACCTATGAAGAATTTCTATAGGAATTTATTTGGGCCAAGCTGACAACGTATTCCAGGGAGCAAGATCTCAAATGATCCCATGAATAACAGTTTTGCAGCTTCTTTTATGCATTTGAAATTGAGGAAGGAACATAAGGAAGGTTACATGGAAGTCGGAGAACGCAAAGCAGGGATTGGATTACAGGATATTTAATAATATGTGTGCTCTCTTGAGGGCGGCTCATTTCAAATGCACAGAAACAATGGACAGGGCTTGTGTAAGGCAAGTGATTGCTCACTATGACCTGCTCAGTTAGTACTTTATGGTCAGATCACCACGTGAGGTTACTTTCCATAGAGCCCCTTTTTCATCAGCAAATGTAACTAGGTCATGGGAATTTTCAGCTCCATCATTGTTGTATGTTCAGTCCATCACTGACTGAAATGTTATTATTCAACACATGAATATAAATGTAAATGTTCATTGCAGAAGGGTAATTTCTACTCTGCTTTCAGAGCTTTTCCCATTTCTCAAAAATAGCCCAAAGAAGCCTATTTTAGGTTGACACACTCTGCTACACTTTGGGGAGGAAAAGCAAATTAACAAGTTGCAAAAGAACACACAGGGTATCATACCATATTTACAAAATTGATGAATAAACAAGACAAAAGACTATATTATCTAAGTGAGGCAGGACAAAAAAATAGGAATAAGGAAACCCTGAGACACTGCAGCTGTCGAGTCAGCATCCTGATTCCCAAGAATCCCCTTGTGACACCTGGCCAGGAGCCACGCTTGCACACCAGAGCTTAGGTTGTACCTTTACCTCATTATCCTAAATTAGCATTGCAGCTCTCTCCCTGTGTGGCAATCAAGAAGAATTGTGGGACCCAAGAAGGCCTGCACACTTTTGGTTGAAGTGGGCCATTCTCTGGTCAGAGGTGGCCCGCTTCCATATATTGACGAGCGTACTTTCGTTAATAAATCTCACTTGCTTTGCTTCTGGCTTCGCATAACTCCTTGTAGTCTGTTCAATTCTTTGTTGGTGACCACTAAGAGCCTGTCTCCAT
Organism: Mormoops blainvillei; assembly: GCA_004026545.1. Classification (NCBI taxonomy): domain Eukaryota; kingdom Metazoa; phylum Chordata; class Mammalia; order Chiroptera; family Mormoopidae; genus Mormoops; species Mormoops blainvillei. The sequence continues at coordinate 2,775 of PVJD01002264.1, forward strand.
CTGCAATATTAGGGTACATATGTGTATGGCGAATCCCTAAAGGAAGGCATAGAATAACCCTCTAGCAAATTTCAGGCTAGGATTACCTTAAGGGATGAGGCGGGATGGGAGGCAGGGTAATGGTATAAAGAGCTTTCACATATTGTTGGTGGAAATCAGGTTCTTCCACAGGATCACAAGGGAAGCATTCCAAAGACCCATGCACAGGAGATTATGGTGTGGCAACAAGGTTTATTCAGGTGGAAATCTGACCCTGGGTTTCCAATGCCACATCTCCCTCCATCCCACCATGGAAATAGTCCAGCCATGCCCTCAGCAAGGCCAAAACAAAAGCCAAGGTATAGAGTTCCTGCCTCATATTAAAGTTCAGTCCTTTGAAGTCCACATGGTCTCCTACGGGCCCCAGTAGTTCCTAGACCCACGTCGTTGTATGCTCCTAGGCGAGAGAGAATGGGTGAACACACAGGGCAAGTATGGGCCACTAAGAGAGAGAGAGAGAGAGAGAGAGAGAGGGAGATTCTTTTTTTCCCCCTGGGATTATATTAGCTTGGGATTGGGACGGACCAAGCGCTTTTTCAAAATCACCAATCAGCTTCCTAGGTTTTCACGGGCTTTTGATAGGTTCATACTCCCTAGCTAGATGGACAGGCCTCTATGGTCAATACCTCCTCTGGTGCCCCCCAAAAATCTGGTTCTGGAAGGGGATGGGAGGAATGTTAATCCCCTTGGCAGAGCAATGCTATATAATACCCTGGGGTGTGAAGTTGTAGCTTCCTGGTGAAGCAAACAGGCTCATACCCACCCCCCTTGATTAAACTCAATCTCTAATTTCCTTTGTTCTCTTTCCAATTAATAACTAGTTAACTATTATACTTACAGTAACATATAGAGAACTAAGAGTATCCTAATGTTGAGTAATTGGCTCGTAAGTATTTCTTTTGTATTACATCGCATAACTTACACATACATTTTATTTATTCTTTTAGAGGTATACAATATTTCATTACCTTCAAATGAGAATAAAGGATTGAAATGATTTAGAGTAGAAAGCATATCTGCCCTAGTCTCCAGAGGACACCACAGGGTGTTTCTAGCAAATCCTTCCAGAGATAGCCTACACATACAGGGGTGGGAAAAAGTAGGTTAATAGTAGTAGTAATAACAGTGATAAATAATAATAATCATACCAGAATAAACTCTGTTTCACATACTCATTACTGTGAACCTACTTTTCTCCACCCGGGCATACAGTTACAGATGCGTATACAGCTTAGTGTACCACCCATCCCACCACAGACCAAAATATGAGAATAACTTTTGACTCCCCCAAAACTTAATGACTTCTGTCCCTCAGTATCTGCATGGGATTGCTTCCAGAATCTCCCCCCACCACCCGCAGATGCCAAAATCCTTGGATGCTCAAGTCCCTTATATAAAATTGCATGAAGCAAAGCAAAGAGTTGGTCCTTGGCATCTGTGGATTCCCAACCAGGGATCAAAATTACTGTTTTCCATCAGTGATTGATCGAATCTGCAGATGCAAAATCTGGGATTCAAAGGACCAACTATATATATTTATTGAAAAAAATCATATAAAAGTGGATCCACATAGAACTTTACACGCCTTTTTACACAAATGGTCCCATAAAGCACAAAACATTCTGCATTCCGTTGTAGATTGTTGCATTATAATGTATTGGACTGTCTCATTCTATATCCATCTCACTTTCCTACTGAGTTGTTGCACTTTTCCTCATTTATTTGTAGGAGGCCCTTTTAATGTTTTTAAATAGCTCTTTTTCATAATCAAATTCATCTTCCTTAGTTTCTCTTTTATCTCTTGATTTTGTTTATGGTATTTTTCCATGCAAAAATTTTAAGTTTTAATATTGCAAACTTATCAGACTTTTTGTGGGTTTGTTTAATGGTTTTATCCATGCTTACAAAGGTCATTACCATTCTAAAATTTTTTAATATTCCCACATTTTCTACTGACATTTCAATGGATTCATTTTTAATATTTAATAAATTTGTTCTCCTGCAATTTCTTTTGATATATAAAGTGAAACGGGGATACTATTCCTTTTGCTAGATGGCCTTTTTTTTTTCTAACAACAGGCACTGAATAAGCCATATTTTCCCCAGCGATTCGATGTGCTGCGTGTCTCGTGGCGTAAATTCTGTGTGTATCTGCATCTGATGAATCCACGTTTCCTCGTCTGCTGGGCCTCATCTGTTGTCAAAGGCAGCCTATAGCTCTGGAACGCAAAGCGAAAAAACCTGGCTACTTTATCCCTCCTTAGCTCCTTACTGGCATTGACAAGACAGGTAGCTACAAGCAGGTAGTTGCTAAGACAGCTAGTTAAAAGTGTTTATTTTTTAAAAGTGTTTATAAATGTTCGTGAAAAGGCCACCTGGAGATGGCCCAGCCTTCCCCAGGTCCAGTAAATGATCATCGGAAAGCCCTTCCCAGGTTGGGTGTCATGATGCTGGATTAGCGACGCACATCCCCCCCCAGACAACCAACCTGTGTGGCTTGCTAGTATCACTGACATTTTTGTGTATTTATGGGGATTTCAATCTCAGCCCTGTGAGAACAGGGCCTCACCAAGCAGAGAACTCTGCTTTGAACCAGGTGCAAGAGAAAGATCTCCTTCTTCCCTTGTTATGTAACTTAACCTCAGAACCAATCTGAATGCTTTTTCAGAGTTTCTTGGGAAACTCTGCTTTTGGTTAAATTCTGTCACAATTATTACTAAACTATCCATCTCCTCTGCCAAAGGATATGAATAACCTTGAGAATTCAAAGTGTGAATACTAGGCATTCTTAGTATCGCCAACGCTAGCACGCAGTTAGGGGCTGTGTATAGCAGGCTGTGCCGGGAGCTGTGGAGACAAAGACAAAGGTGGCCTTTTACTATCCCTCAGAGATGTTATATTGCACTGAGATGTTATAAGCAACTAATAATAGTACAAGACATAACACGATCATAACCATTCACGCAGGGGTGAGGGGTTGGCCAGAGTCTGTACAAACTGTTTAAACTTTCTGGGTCTCCCTTTTCTCAACTGAAAACAGAATAAAACCATACTTATATTGTCAATGAGAGGAATGGGTGAAACATACATGTAGAGGGTATGCTACAGTGCCTGGTACACCGTGAGCCCTCGATAACGTGAACCAGTCCTATCATTACAAGGTGCTATGGCGGTAGGAACCCATTCCTTATGTCTTGGGACTTCCAGGGTAAGAAATATCACAAAATTTGTGACTTATAATTAAGATAAAGGCAACATCTGGAGATACCTGAAGGGTGCACTGCCTTCCGAGGTCAGTCTGCAAAGGTAGTACAGAACCAGAGAGGCCCATGAAGAGCATGGTGAGTCACTCTGCCGGATTCCATGAAAAAGGCGTCAGCTCCTGGGTCTAGCCAGAGAGCTCAGCAGCCAGCGTTGCTGAGTAAGGGATATCATCCTTTCTCTAATGTAATCTTTCCCTGCTGACACTTTATCCCTTGTATTTGAAATAGGAGCATCTCCAGGGCTCTTCCAGTCACTCCCTCACCTTCCCAGGGGCATGATATTAACCAGGTTCTCATCAGAAGACCATTTACCATCTTTCCATTTTTTCAGTGAATACTAATATCTTCCTCCAATCTGACATAGCAAATAAATCACTGCCACCTTGTTCTTCCAGCCACACGAATTCTATTTTGCTTCCTCGTTGAGTGACAGAGGTTAAAAACATACAATAAATGTATACTTTAATTATGCTGTCAGAATGCACATTTTCTAAGGCATTTATCAGGCTTATCAGGGTGGAAGAGAACAAACATCGGGGAAAGTGACATTTTTCAAAGATTTAAAGATGCATAAATTCATTTTTAATAAGAAACAGATGTACCATAACTAATTAGAATGAAAGTCTTCTGGCAACCACAGTCCTAACTGGAACCCACCAGCAATGTCACGTTTGGGTTTTTTTTTAAGATTTTATTTATTTATTTTCAGAGAGAGGGAAAAGGAGGGAGAAAGAGAGGGAGAGAAACACTGACTGGTTGCCTTTCGCATGCCCCCAACTGGGGACCTGGCCCGCAACCCAGGCCTGTGCCCTGACTGGGAACCGAACCAGCAAGCTTTTGGTTTGCAGGCCAGTGCTCAATCCACTGAGCCACACCAGCCAGAGATCAAGTTTTTCTTGTTTGGTTTGGTTTTTTTTGTTTAATTGATTTTAGAAAGGAACAGAGAGGGGGAGAGAGAGAGAGAGAGAGAGAGAGAGAGAAGGAGAGAGAGAGAGAGAAAAACATCGATTTGTTGTTGCACTTACTTATGCATTCACTGGCTGATTCTTATATGGACCCTGACCAGGGATTGAACCTGCAACCTTGGCATATTGGAACAATGCTTTTACTAACTGAGCAACTCAGCAGGGCAGCAAAAGTAAGTTTAAAATAAACGGCGACGTGGGCAAAAATAAAAATAAATGGGGACTACCAGGAGAAAATAAGGATCTGACCTCACCTATAACCAGACAAGAAAGAACCAGTATTTAGAATTCATCATGTTTGCATAACCGAACCAAAAGCAAAAGGTGGCCCTGGAAGCACACCTGCTCGGAAGGAATGGGCTCAGTTAGTCTATTCTCAGAGGATAGCCAGAGTGATACTTCTAACATGTAAATCAAACTGTGTTGTGTCCTATAGGACCCTCCCCAGCCCCTCTTCGCCTTTCTGGTTTCACCTTCAATCCCCTTTCCACAGCTTTACCACCCTGGGCAACACGCCTTCATGTTCCTGCCTTAGGGCATTTTTTTCTAGATTTTTCAGTCTCTTGACCACACTTCTGCCAGATACCTGCTTGCATGGCTCTCAGTGAGGCTGAACCCTGAATGCTCAATGAGGTTGCATGAATACTGACATGAACCCTCCTGCCCTTTTGTTACAGAACAAAAACTGAGGTTCAGCCCTTTGTTGCCACAAAAGCCAAACTCATGGGGCAGATGCTAGTGAAAAAGGAAAGATTTTATTCAAGTGCTCTGCAATCTGGGAGAATGGCAGACTTTGTCTCAAAGCCCAGCTCCTTAGCAAGACCAAGACAAAAGGCAGTATCCAGAGTTCCTGCTCCAGTTTAAAGTACAGTTGTTGGAAGCCCACGGGTAACTGCCAAGCTGTCACCCGGGTAACTTAGCTTGTTCCCAGCTGCTGTTCATTTCAGACTCCCTCTTGGAGTCTGCAAGTGGAACCCACGCAGCCATGGGCCATGCAGCTGCTGGGGCCACAAGGTCTCACAAATGCACTGGCCACTGAGTCAGCAGGTGGGCAAGAGAAAGAAAGAGAGGCCCCCTCTTGGAAGCCATGGGCCCCCTGGAAAGAACAAGTCAGTGCGCCGAGCGAGTGCAGGTCACGAGCAAGCAGAGCCACAGCCGGAGAGCGCCACAAGCAACAGGGGCAGTTTCTTTGTTCATGTGGAGATACATTAGCTTGGGTGTGGGATGGCTCAGGTGCTCCCTCAAAATGACGATCAACATCCCAAACTTTCATGCACTTCGCGTGAGTCTACCTCCCGACCAATCCCATCTTTTCCCAGGCTAGACTGACAGGCCTCGCTGGTGCAGCACCTCCCCCTGCAGCATTTTGACTTCTATTGCACAAATGCTTGCCTTCCCTAGCTCCCACCCCCAATCTGGTAAGGGGGGTGGGGAAGGGCTTTTTCATAGCCAATCTTGCTAGCTTTTCACACACTCAGGCCCTAGCCATTGATACTCCTAACTTCCCACATGCTCAGTGTAAGAACTTCCCCTCGCCGTCACCCCAGTCGGCGAGAAGAGACTCCCTGAACTCCAACTGACCGTCCTATGGTAATAATTTGGCACCCCATGTCCCTTACTCTGCTCTACTTTTTCCTTTTTTCCCTAGTACTTACCACTTTCTAGCATATATAGTTAACGTATTTCCTCTACTTGTTTCTTTTCCACCTGTACCTCTTAGAATGTAAGACCAAAAGGACATGAATCTTGGTTGTTCACTGGTTTACCCCCAAAACAGTGCCTAGCACATGGCTGATGCTCAATAAATATTACTGGATGAATAGATGTCTTAGATATTTAAATCAGTTAAAGTGTGGCTATTTCTTTGTTTCTAAATAAGAAGCAAATTAAAACACTCATATGTTTTTATCACAGTTCAAAACTATAGTTCAAAATATTTTAAAAGTTTTATGTCCATATCTCCAAACCTGGGGTCTAAAGGAAGAAGATATATGTGGTATTTCTTATCTCTTATTTATTAAAAGGAGAAGTCAGAAAGTTTGTATATGGCTTTCTTTGAGGCCAATGGAGGGGCATTTTGCCCTGGCTGTTCACTCACATCTGTAAAGAAAAAGTATGTTTCTAAGACAGTTGGGAAATTTCTATATTTGAGTTTATTAGGGAGAAAAAAATCCCTTTGGACGATTACACTGACAGAATTCATGTTATTTGCTTTTTCTTTAAGTGCACTCTCCCTCCCAGAAACACACCCATACCTTTCCCTTCCCCCTCAACTTCCACCACAGGTGTGCATCTCTTTGGCTCTAGGGGGCCACACGAGACTTGCAACCAGAGGAGCAATGGGTAGTGGCAGCTCGTCCTGGGCTTATTCCCTAAACCTGTCCCCAAAGCCCCCCTTTTTTTTCTGACTTTCCAGTGAGCTAACAGCAGCCCCGCCTTGGGTCACTTATTTCCCATAACGTTTCTAGAGAGCCAAAGTAGCCCCACCTAGGCTCGCTCCTGTTGCTTCTTCTATCCTAAGCCCACCCTTGTTTAATTGTCCCCAGCTTTAATAAACATACTTTCAATATCAAGAAAAAGAAGTCATCCTCCATAAATGTTACAAGAATACTATAATGCCCGTCAATTAGATTCGCCAACTGTTAACATTTTGCTACATTTACTTTTCTCTCTCATAATTCTTCATTTAAGAATTTATTGTGAACATCAAGACTTCACCTCTAGCCCTGGCTGGTGTAGCTCAGCGGATTGAGCATCGGCCTGCAAACCGAAGGCTGCTCATTCGATTCCCCAGTCAGGGCACATGCCTGGGTTGCGGGCCAGGTCCCCATTAGGGGGCATGTGAGAGGCAACCACACATTGATGTTTTTCTCCCTCTCTTTCTCCCTCCCTTCCCCTCTGTCTAAAAATAAAATAATTAAAATTGTAAAAAAAAAAAAAAAAGACTTCACTTCTAAATCCTATAGCATGTATTAGAATCCATTGCAAAAAGTTTAAGGGGACAGCAAAAATCACTGGACCTTCTTTGAATTTATTGTCAATGAAAAGTTGCTACTAAAGGGAATAGTGTAGAGAGCTGCAGAAAGCTGCAACTAAAAGGGAGCTAAAGGATCATCAGGCCCACCACTTTCATTTTATAGGCAAAGGAAACAAGGCCCTAAAGTCAAGGGTATCACCCATCTCATTATGGGAGAGCAAAGTCAGGCTATAGATGGTGAGACACGGGGGAAGCAGCAGAGGATCGGGAGAGAGAATGCAATTCACATAGGATCAGCCTTTAGTCAAGTTAAACAAGGCACAGAACTCGCTGTAGGCACAACTGATCACTCAGGCTGGGTGCTTCTGTGTACTTGAGGAGCTGGGGTATTGGGTTTGGAGGTTATAGAAGGAAAAGAAGTTCCAGGAAGGCGAAGACTACACATATTTGGTGTGTGTGTATGCGTTGAATAGCTTGCAAAGGTAGCAGAGTTTATAAAAGCTATGTTCTGACTTGTTTTTTCCAAGATGAGAGGGAAGCCCAGGAGATCAAAGTGAAGTCACTTAAAAACACTTTTACTTAGGCAGCCAAGGCTGAGGCAGGTTGGCAGAAATCAGGGGCCCGTGGTCAACAGTTTTTACTAGAAAGGCCCTATTCTGGTGGCCTCTTGGCAATCAATACCAGAGGTTTTGATTAGTATAATGGGTGCCACCAATGGACTTTCATTGGTAAAATTAGTAGGTTTATTAATCAGCATAAGAGTAGTGAACAGTGAGTTCTTTTGAAGGAAACTAATAGTATTCATGATATGCAAGTTCATTTAAATGTTCCAGGGACTCTACCCAGCCAACCATTGCACAAATGGGATAAAAGAATTCTGTAATGTCTGTTGCTTTCAGTCTGAGGGATCATGACCTGGACTAAGTCCTAAGCGATCTGTCTCATCATGATGTCGAATTGTACTTGTTGCTTGATGTCAGCCATCAGACAAACAGAATCCCACCTCTAGAGCTTTCTCGAGTTTGGCCCTATTGTTATTTTGGCCCACATAATTTTTTTTGTGGGGCTCTCCTGTCTATTGTAGGATGTTTAACAGAACCCAGGCCTCCACCCACTAGACACCAACAGCACCCAAACCCTTCTTCTGACAACCAAAAACATCTCCAGGTATTACCAAACACTCCCCAGAGTACAAAATTACTCTCTGGCACTGCTCTTCAGTAGCACTTCCTGTGACGATAAAGGCCTTCCAGGTCTGCACGGGTCCCACACAGTAGCCACTCATTCCATGTGCTTTATAGCCCCTTGAAAAGTGGTTAATGTGCCTGAGGAAGTAAATTTTTAATTTTATTTCATTTTAATTAATTTAATTTTAAGTATAAGTGGCCACATGTAGCTAAAGACTACCACATTGGACAGCACAGGCCTGGAACATCATCATGCCTGCCTTCATAGAAGGTGGTGGTCAGATCGTGTAAGAAGAGGAGAGAGAGCTGGGATGTCATCAAGGTGCCAAAACAAATCGCATCAACTGTGTGCTGGGCAGCTTGCTGCCAAAGCTTTGTTTTATAGATTGAGAGGAAGAAGGAAAAAACACTCCAACCAGATCTGTCCAGTTCCTCCATCTGGTCACGCCCCGCACATAATCAGAGTTTTGCAGATTGTTCCTTACACGTACAAAAAGCAAACAGAAGGAGGTGACCATAGGCTTTGTGTGGAGATTTGCCAGATCTTTTACTTAGAAATGAACCTAAATCTTGCTTTTCTCTAATATTCATAATTTTTTTATTTCACAATTAATCTATTCTCTATTATCTAGGCTAACCAAAAGGCTGTGCTCCAAAGCAATAAAACTGTGATCTAGCCTCTCAACTTTCATCGAAATCATCTTTCAGTATATTTAAGTCATTGTGCCAGGAGAGCATAGGTATCAAAACAATGTCTGGGATAAAGAGTCTGGCTCCTCTAGGGATAGGAAATTGATGAATAGATACATTTACAGCAGTCATTCTGGAACTTTGAAACAAGTGGCCCTGAGGCAGAGAGGGAGGGAGGCCAACAGAACAATGAATCATGTCTAGACAAACATTATGACAATCTTCGTTTTGTGAATGAGACCGAGCTGAGGTTTAAAAAGGTTAAATGACTTGTCCAGGATCAGAAAAATCACATCTGTAGAATGGACTTGAACTTGGGTCTTTTGACCCCAGATCTAGTGTTGCTGCTGCTTCTATTTTTAGGCATATGATAGAAACAATGATTTATGATTTGGGGAGCAGGGGCTGTACTTTCCAGAATCCTTGATAACTCAATTGAGATCACAGATAATTTCATTAGAAATGAGATTATCATAACATTCAATTGTGACATCTCAGAAATGGGATTATCATAGCACCCAGTGTCTGAGAGAACTTTGTTGATTTTATTATAATTAATCTGTGCAAAAGTAATATCTTGGATGGTGTTAGGTTTTAAACTTTGGTCTGTGCTAAAATTACTTGTGCCATTTATTTAAAACACAGTGGAACATGGGTACCCCAACCACTCATTCTCATTCAGAATGTCTGGGGTGGGGCCCAATCATCTTTTTTTTTAAATTCTATATAAATATTTATTAAAATTCAATTCTTGGTGTTTCTGAGTAGTGCTACACAGTGAGTAGTTTGGCTGCTTCACAGAAAAATTCAATGAAGCTGTTTTGTATTACTTTGTAAACAAAACACGCAATTCTGATGCAGCCCGAAGTTTCCGAACTATTATTTATATAGGGTATGGGTGACTGAGAAAGAGTAGTGAGGTAGGAGAGTGAAGAGTCATTGAAGCCAAAATAAAGTGCTTCAAAACACTGAGTGGAAGTTTGAGAGATAGTGAAGAGAAGCTGAGAAGTAGCCATTGAACTTGGCAACGTGGAGGTCATAAGGATTTGGACAAGAGCAGCTCCAGAGAAGTGGGGGAATCTGAACATGTTTGGCATAGAATGGAGAGGAGAACGAGAAGTGTCAGAGGAGGTCGAGTGACACTAGACAAAAAATTTTTTGAAGAGTTTTGGAAAAAGTAGCGATATAGAGTTGAAATAGAGAAATGGGGAGGTGTTGGAAAATTTTTTTAATTTATTTATTTTTATTTTTTTAGTTACAGTTGACATGCAGTATTATATTAGTTTCAAGTGTACAACATAATGCTTAGACATTTATATAGACTTTCAAAGTGGTCACCCCAATAAGTCTAGTACCCATCTGACACCGTACATAGTTATTACAATATTACTGACTATACTCCCTATGTTGTATTTAGATCCCATAGCTTTTTATAACTGCCAATTTGCACTTCTTAATCAGATCAGGGAGAATTTGAGATTTTGTTTTCATTTTTATTTTTTATAGCAATGAGGTACCAGAGGAGTCACTCATATAGTGACTCACTAACAACAGAAAACCACAAGAGAGCAGGGCCTCAGTTCTGTTTACAGCAGAGAGGTTAAGATCTTGGGCTCAGCAGAAATAAACCCACGCCGGTACGGTCAACTAATATTTAGTATTAGTGAAAAGATAGTCTCTTCAATAAATGGTGTTGGGAAACTGGCTATTCACATGCGAAAGAATGAAACTAGACTCCTATTTTACACTACTCACACATATTAACTCAAAATGAATTAGAAGACTTAGACGTCAGACTTAAAATTATAAAACTCCTGGAAGAAAACATAAGGAAAATCTCCCAGACATTGGTCTTAACAATGATTTTATGGATATGACACCAAAAGCACAAGCAACAAGAGTGAAAATAAACAAATGGGACTACATCAAACTTAAAAGCTTCTGTACAGCAAAAGAAACAATCAGCAAAGTGAAAATGATAGTTTTGTGAGGTCTTTATAAATTTTGAATATTAACCCCTTATCAGGTGTATTGGCGAACATGTTCTCCCCTTCTGTGGGTTGTCTTTATATTTTTTGATGATTTCCTTTGCTGTGTAAAAACTTTTTAGTTTGATGTAGTCCCTTTTGTTTATTTTTTCTTTTGTTTCCCTTGTCTGGGAGATATATCTCATAAAATATTGCTATAATCAATGTCCGAGATTTTGCTGCCTATGTTCTCTTCTAGGATTTTTATGGTTTGGGGTGTAACATTTAAATCTTTGATCCATTTTGAATTTATTCTTGTGTGTGGTGTAAGAAGGTGGTCCAGTTTCATTTTTCTGCATGTATGTGTCCAATTTTCCCAACACCATATATTGAATAAACTATTATTAGCCCATTGTATGTGCTTGCTTCCTCTGTCGAATATTAATTGACTATAAAGATGTGGGTTTATTTCTGGGCTCTGTATTCTGTTCCATTGATCTATGTGTCTTTTTTTATGCCAGCACCATGCTGTTTTGATTACTATGGCCTTATAGTATAGTTTTATATTAGGTAGTACGATTCCTTCAACTATGTTCTTTCTCAGGATCACTGTTGCTCTGTGGGACCTTTTGTGGTTCCACATAAATTTTTGAAATATTTGTTCTAGTTCTGTGAAATATGTCATTGGAATTTTGATAGAAATTGTGTTGAATCTATAGATTGCTTTGGGTAGTGTGGACATTCTAATGATGTTAATTCCTCTATGAATACAGTATGTGCTTCCACTTATTTGTATCTTCTTCAATTTCTTTCTTGAGTGTCTTATTGTTTTCCAAGTACAATAAGCTTACAGCATCTGGTATTCCCAGGCAATCTCCCATCCAAGTAACCAGGCCTGACCCTGCTTAGCTTCCAAGGTCAGATGAGATAGAGCACATTCAGGGTGGTATGGCCACAGACTAAGTCTTATGTATTTTATTTTAGGTATTTAAAAAACATCACTCTGAGAAGGGGGTCTAGAGATTTCGCCAGACTGCCAAAGAGGTCCACAGCATAAAAAAAGTAAACCACTCTTCATTTAAATAATAAATCCTAAATTTCTGTCTTTAGTCCTGACTTTGCTCTAGCTGCAGCCTCATAAATTCAGTTGCCTCCTTTCCCCTGCATATGGGCATCCAGTAGGTACCTTAATATCAGCAATACAGAAACAGCTCTGAGGTTCCACCTTTGCTTGTTTCCCAGTCTCCTCAAATCTCCTCCTGCTTGTTAAAGCCCAAATTCTAGGACCAAGTTAGTGTACACCATTTTCACTCGCCTTGCGTAACAGTATCTGAAATTCTCTAGGCAATCAGCTTCTGTAACACAAGAAGTACAAATGAGCCAGGTCTCTCTTGGAAAAAGCAAACTGATTCTAATAATTAAATAAAAGGGCATAATGGGATTGAAATAGCTCAGCTTTGCCTCTTCAGCAAATGTCTGAACTAGAAATTTCCCTTAGTAGTTACTAGGGATTAATTTTTCTTCCAAGAGCTGAAAATTCAGTTCATGTTGTCTATCCTTTTGAGGTCTACCTTAAGGTTAGACAGACCAGGGTGGGGTGGAATGAAGTGGGGGAGGAAATCAGACAGACCTCTTTTTTAACTGAATTTGTTGGGGGTGATGTTGGTTAATAAAATTATATAGGTTTCAGCAGTACAGTTCCACAACACATCATCTGTACATTGTATTGTGTGTTCACCATCTCAAGTCAAGTCTCCCTCCATCCCAATCTATCCCGTCTTTACCCTCTCCTACCTCCCCTCTGTCCTTCGGGTAATTACCATATTATTTGTCTAAAACCGCTCCTTTAAAATGGGTTTATTCTTGCCCAGAGAGTAGGAACTCATAAGCATTCCCCAGAAGTATAAGGCATTCTCCTAGGCTGGCTGGGAACAGACCTGGGACCAACCCTCCGTCACACTTACCAGAGAGGAGGGTGCCTGTGAGTGTGGAGGCAATGTGGGCTTCCACGGTGAGTACCGGGAACAGAATTTCCTTCCCTCCACTTCCCGCTATTTCACTTACGGGCAATGTACAAATATCATTTCCTCTCAGCAAAGCTAGTAGAAGTACATTTGGTTTATAAACTAGTTAAAGCAGGAGAAAACTATTCAACTTAAAAAATATGCATGTGTTTAAATAATCCACATTTGCAGTGAGGTTAATGCAGTGCATACATAGGTAGCAAGGATTCTAATTGAAAGACAGATGATAACGGCAGCAAGGAAGGATTTTTTTTAAAGGAAAGAAAAGAAAAAGTCTTACTGTACAGAAGGGTATGAAAACAGTCCTATGCCTTGCTTCTTGGAATTCATGCTTCCTTTAAGTAAATTTGTGATTCTTCCTGGAACCAAGGGCCACGTGGATGCAAGCAAAGCCTCTACAGTGCACAAGACAGTCAGTCCTCAACTAGAGGTGGGCTGGCAAGAGGCTTGGGTGGCCTGGGAATCAAGCGATGACAAAAAACCAGTCCAGGGAGTCCAAGTGAAAATGCTCTGAGGCAGAAAAGAGCCTGAAAGGCCTGGGAAGTACGTGAACAAGGAGGAGAACCGAAGGAGACGAGGTGAGGGTCAGGCCTTCTGCCTTGTCCCTCTACCAACAGAGAACAACAGTGAACAGTAGCTCAGCACCCGCAATCCTCAGAAGAGGAGGTTTAGAATAGAACCTCGCCTTTTTTCTTTTAGTAATTAAAATTTGAATTGCGTGAATGAATGAATGGGGGTTGCCTGGACGGATTAGTTTTGATAAGTTTTGAATATTGCTAATGAATGCTGACAAAGCAAATGATAAGTAAACAAACTGAAGTTAACAGGAAACTCAAGAACTAAGTTTTTTCTTCCTTAATTTTACATAGTTTTGTATATTTGTGACTGTGATTGTTATACTGCGTATGTAGGAGAGGGTCATTTTCTGCTTGAAAATTGTTTGTAACTCAGTAGATCGAATAGAATTAAATACCAATGTTTCCCAAAGTGCCCAAACATACTACAACTTCCAGATATTCTATCACCTGGTTTAAGAGCCCTGACACTATGTCAAACTTCCACCAGTATATGAAACACCAGGATAGAAATCGGGGAGGCTGAAAACGTGAGTTCTAGACATGGTTTAAACATTTCCTTTTAGACTTAAAGTAACTTTTAAGACCAACTTACTGATAATTATTTGGCATCTCTATAATTCTGAGCCATATAGCCTGGCCTAGCAATGAAAATCTTACCTTTTTATGGATATGTGAGAGGAAACCTCTGTGCCAAAAACCTTAAACCCCATCAAGAGCAGAATTGTTTTATTGTTGTTAATAAATCCATCCCAGCTCTGAGCTGAAATGATAAAATTCATACACAGTCTGTATTTAACCACATGGGGGAAATCTGTGAGATAATATAGAGTTGCGGAGACCCTAGAAAGTATAAAATAGGACTTCTGGGGCAGTGAGTGGCCTGGCCAGGTGAGGCGCTGAGCATACAGGGTGTCCCAGGATCTTTCTGGTGGCCCAAGGCCTGCACATCTACTTCCACAGAGGGAACATCCTGAGTGTCTCATGGATATAAACCCCATTTCACAAGAGACGGTTGAAACTGAGCAAGCCCTCATTAGCCAGTGCAGGAAGCCAGTGCTCAATATCAAGCCGCAGGCTGGCTCGGGGCGGAGGGCCGCGGGGTGTGGGTTGGAATCCTCCCATTCCTCAACCCTGGAAGTGCCAACCATGCATCCAAGCATGAGATCCTCACCAACCTGCTCATCGCATGGTTGTCTCACTGAGGACCTCTGAGACCTGCCTGGCCCACGGACACTGCAAGGGGATCTTCGCAGCTGACATAAGCTCCCACTTTCAAGAAACAGTAAGAAAGGTCCTGGTCTACTGTGAAGCTGATCTCCCATTTGCACACCGTCTGCATGGCTCACTTCATGAAGACCAAGCAGATCCACCTGAGGAGGCCTGCGATGGTATTAAACAAGGGAGGAGTGTGATCTCGCCCGACTTTGGCTTTTTGGACCAGTTCCTGCAACAGGAATCTGAGGTCCCGCCCACCCAAAGGCTCCGTCCTGCCAAGCGGAGGCAGCTGGTTCTTCATTCACAGCCCACTTGCAAACAGTGAGCCCTGGTAAGCAGGACTCCTACTGCACATGCGCACATGCCCTACCTCCATGCCCGCACCTGTGCCACTCCAACCACAGTCTCAGAGCTCAGCCGGGGCCCCAGGGCCACGGCCATGACCACGACCACATCCTTCAAAAACTGACGTGGGATACCCGCCCAGGCCTAAGAACAACTGCAATTATGTTTTTTAAACTTGCGGGCACTTCATACCTGTAAAAATACTATCCCAGTGGGGCAGTGAGTGGTTACCAGGCTTACAGACAGCTTTCAGACTGACCTTGGGGATAGGTTCTCAGGACCACAGGAAGCAAGGCCAAGCACGTAAGAGCACATCGAGGGCTGCCTCCTCTACTTCCGGACCCCCTGCCCACTCAGGCTGCCCAGCCCTGGCACCTCAGCGTTCACCTTCTCACTTCGAGTGTAAGGCAATACATGCCTGCAGCAGTAGGGAGAAAGCCATTGCTAGACTCGGAGAAAGGCAATTGCAATGCCAATTTATTTTGAAGGAAGCACGTTTTCTACCTTTAAAAAAAATTTTTTTTAACTTTGGCAATCTCAGTATGTTTCTGCTTCAGGGCAGAAGTTGACCACCAGCTCCTAAGGAAAGTAACTCTACAGGGTTTGTAGGGACACCATATATATGCTGATTTGACCCCTTAAATGTGTTTGAGATTTCCGCCTTGGACCCAATGGAGGCAGTTGGTTGAAGCAGAGAAATGCTGACACTTCTGGGTAGGCTTTTCACTGTGGGCTCTTTCTTGGACGTCAGCATGACTCCAATTCATATTCGAATCTTTCTAATTGCGCCTCTCCTCACAGCAACTCTTGTCTCATTTGAAAAGAGTTCTTCAGACCATAGACCAAAAATCACCCGTTTGAGGTGGTGGCAGGGGGCGCCAGAGGAAAGAGGCCCTATTGCATATTCCAGAACGAAAACTACTGATTCCCCAGCTTGCAGTCTTTGTATGTGCTTGTCTGTCTCGTGTGAAACTTGGTTTCTTCCCTGCCCCCAGGGGTGTTTTCAAGCTGTTGACTTCTGGGATTTGCAGATTTCATAATGTAGTACTACTTCTTTTTGGTCTGTAAGTTATTTCTCCAGGGGAAAAGGCAGTAATTTCCTCAAATCCATACAAATGTGAAGAAAAGCACTGCTATTGGTTATTGTTTTTTAAAATGCAAAATAAAAAGAGTAAAAGAGAAAAATATATACTATATAAATTAACCATTTCACTCTCCGTATACATAACTAAGAGGCTAAATTTATACTTTTGTACATGTATGAATAATTCAGAAAACTTTACACTCTGATATAATTTCAAACTTACAGAAAAGTTGCAAGAATAACAAAAACTTTCATAACTTAATCAGATTTACCATTAACATGTTGCCTCATTTGCTTTTTTTATTCTGTCATACTCATTTACATTTACATGGCGTTGCTTTTTTCTGAACTATTTGAGAATAAATTGCAGACATCATACCCCTTTATTCCTCAATTCTCCAACATCTAAATAAGGACATTCTCTTACATAACTGAGAAAAGAAAGGATGCTTCAGCTTCTCTGTCTTAATTAATAACCAGAAGAAAACAATGAGCTTCCCTAATATTTCTTACTAAAGCACAAACAATGGGGATAGCCATATATATCTTTTACAGTTTCTTTTTTTTAATGTTTTTTATTGAATTTATTGGGGTGACATTGGTTGATAAATTATATAGGTTTCAGTTGTACAATTTTATAATACATCATCTGTATATTGTACTGTGTTCACCACCCCAATCTTCTACAGTGTCAGCACTAATAACTATAGAAATCAGTGCCTGTTCTTGTTACACCCCGATAAAAAGTCACCTTATGTGGGGAAGGGGACAATTTAAATGTGTATTTGAAATAAAAAATACTTTGGGATTTGTTTTTCTAACAAAGTCACTTTTGCAGTTAGATTTTGCTTTTTAACACTCCCCAATTAATACTGACATTTAATTCCATTCAACCCACTGTGCTAAAAACAATTGTCTGGAAATAATTAAACTACAATTTCAAAACAGTTTATTTTCAGACCCTGTGCCCAGACTCTCTGACACCAGGGGGCACCGTGACTCAACCTTTTCTTTCCTATATGTTCCTTCCATTGGCTGTAAAACTGTTAGTAGTCGAAATGTATGCATCCTAATTGAAACTTCTGACACATCAGATGTACTTTTTGCTTACTGTTCTGCCTATATAAGTACCCTCACTTTTCCAAAGTTGGAACACTGTTTAAAAATTTTTTGAAGCTTGACTCTCAGGCTATAGCCTTTGGCAAGGCCTAAATGTAAAGCTTTCTAATACTTTCAGAGATTCAGGTTCTTTTCATTGACATAATCATAGTACAATTATCCAGATGAGAAAATTTGATATTAAAGACATTATTATGACCAAAATTTAAATTTGGTCGATTGCCTCCACATTGTCCTCTATAAAAATGGACCTACTCCAGGATGGTATGTGCACTTATTTGTCATATATCTTGGGTGTCTGGCCATCAGGAATGGTCTGTCTGGCTTTTGTCTTTCATGACCTTAACTATTTTGAAAATACAGGCCAGTTATGCTCCTCCTTGCAATCATATCAAGAGGCCTACAGTGTCTCTTTGTCTTATTCTTGGTGACCATTTGGTTAAGGTGGTATCTTATAAAGTTGAAAAGGTCTCTCACTCCCTGATGATATTTCTATTTCCAAATTGACAAATTGAGCCATAGCATCTACCACGGTACCATCATTTCAAGTGATAGCCCCATATATCAGGTTAATTCTAGTGCTGCAAAGAAAACCTGAATTTCATCAGTCTTAATTTCATTTTCATTAGTTCTAAAGACTCTCAGTGATAGGCTCCAAATAAATAACATCTTTTAATTAAAATGTCTCTGTTTATTACTATCGTATTTGCATTTTAGTATCATGGCTGTATGTGCAATTTACTCTAATTTAAGGTCTTAATTTGTTCTTTCTGCAGGTATAGTTGGAGAATGGAATGGGCAGGTTGCTGTGTCTTTTAATCAACACTGTACAGTTGTTTCTGAAATTTTTTATTTAATTTTTTATTTTTAAATTATAGTGGACATCAATATTATATTAGTTTCATGTGTACAGCATAGTGGATAGGCATTGATGTAATTTATGAAGTGACCCCCAGGACAAGTCTAATGCCCAGCACTGTACAGTGTTTTTGCTTACATAGAGACATGCTCTCAAAATGCTTGGAATCTTCAAGTTTACTGTCTACAGTCAAGGGGCAGAAAAATCAATGGGTTGTTGCATTTTAAAAGATTCATGTGAGCCCTGTATGGTGTGATTCAATGGGTTAGGTGCCAGCCTGTAAACTGAAATGTTATGGGTTCGATTCCCTGTCTGGTCACATGCCTGGGTTGAGGGCCTGGTCCCCATTCTGGGGCGTGCGAGAAGCAACTGAGCGATGTTTCTCTTGCGCCTCAATGTTTCTCTCTCTCTCTCTTTCTCCCTCCCTTCCCCTCTCTCTGAAAATAAGTAAATGAAAGGTTCATGTGACGGTATCTACAAGAATGTCAGGCTTTTGAGTCAAATTTGTGTAATTATAAATAACCATAAATGGCAAAATGAAGATTTTCCTTTTCTTTTCCCCCAGAGCATAAGTTTCCTCCATAACCTGAAACCAGATTGAGCTTTGAGTTCATTAATGTTATACCATCCGGATGCAACAAGTGTTTTGTTCCAACAATTTTATCATGTAAGTTTCCCATATTATCTGCCTTCAGTTTCTCTGCATCCCTCTTGATCACTTCCAGTCTGACTTTTTGCATTTGGTAACACAGTGACTACTTATTTTGACAAATCACAATTATTGGGAAAGAACTGATAAAATTACGAAGTTTCCATTTATCAGAGAATCAATGAAGAATCAATAAAGACCTAAGGCAAAAAGAAAGTGTGGATGGTGTTGATAAATGGGGAAGACTTGGAATAGCGGTCCAGGAACACCAAGTAAGTGAGAAGTCAGGGGTCACCTTCTCAGAGTGCCAATATGGTGGGGATTTAGTGGAGAGACTGACCTGACTCCCAGTCCAGCAGAGGATGCTATGCCTTCTTGTGTAAATGCAACAGAACACTTGCTCAACCATAGGTGTACCTGGCATCAGGTAGAAAGATGTACCTAAAACACATGCAACTAACTTAGTAGAGATCATTTTACCTTTTTTTAAAGCAACAAATTTACTATATACCAGGCATTATTCCATGTGTTTTTAAGTATATTAACACATTTATCATCTCAAATTGTAAAACGGGTATGATTATTCCCATTTGTAGATGAAGAATCTGAAGCCCAGGGAAGCAGAAACTTGCCTGAATTCACATATGTAGTAAGTCATGGTTCAGCATAGAATTTCTATAAAGGGACAGGAAATGAGTATTTTAGCCTTTGAGTCATACAGTCTCTGTCGCAACCAACCAGCCCTACATTTGTGGAATAATAGCCACAAAAGAAAATATATAAATGAATGATTATGTTTGTGGTCCAACAAAATTTCGTTTATGGGCACTGAAATTTTCATGTAATTTGCATGTGCCATGAAATATTTGTCATTTTGATTTTTCTCAAGCATTCAAAAACCTAAAATCCATTCTTAACTCTCGCATTGAATAAAAACATCAGCAGGCTAGGTTTAGCTCTTAACTGTAATTTGCTGCAGTAAGTGGTAGAGGCAGGACTTGAACCCAGGCAGTATGGTTCCAGTAGCTCTTTTTTTCTAACCCTAACCTGAGGATGTTTTTACTGATTTTAGAGAGAGAGGAGGAGGTGGGAAAGAGCGGGGCGGGGAGAGGGAGAGAGAGAGAGAGAGAGATCAATCTATGTGAGAGAGAAACATCAACCGGTTGCCTCCCATTTCCGCCCAGATGAGGGATCAAACCCACTAGGTATGTGCCCTGACTGAAAATCAAACATGCATTCCTTTGGTGTGCAGCACTGTGCTCCTACCAACTGCAACCCAGCCGGGGCTGATTCCAGCAAGCTCTAAACCACTGCGTGTGTGTGTGTGTGTGTGTGTGTGTGTGTGTGTGTGTGTGTGTGTAGGCTATATCATAATAGTCACACAGCGTTCTTTATAGAAAACTCAGCAAAGTATATAGGAGAAACTAACAACCATACAAAAAAACACAACCCAGAAATAACCACTAGTAATATTTGAGAGCTTCTCTTATCCTTTTGTCCACTGCATGCAGTATTCTATTTATTCTAGTTTTTCACCTATCATAAGCATTTTCTATATTTCCACATAGGTCACACAATTATCATAGTTAATAGATACATAATAGTTCAGTTTAAATGAAATGTTTTAAAAGAATCCTACAGCTAATAATTTCTTAAAGCAGAGAATCCTTTTATTAAGTGAGCAGTTGGCCACCTTTCATTTATCTGCCACATATTTGCATTTCTAGGAGTTGGATTTTCAAAAATATCCCAGGCTACAGACAGAGATGGAGGGAAACGGCCTTGGAACCACCATACCTGGACTTAGTTTCTCTTTGTGCCTTTATTAGTCAAATGATCCTGAGTATATGGTTAACTTCCCACACCTCAGTTTGCCTTATTCTGAAAATACACCAAGACCACCACACTGGTTTGCAGCCAGCTCTTATGTCCCTGCCACCTCACCACGCCTAGTCTCCAACACCACCTACAGGAAATAGATTATTTCACTCATGGTCATAAAGAGAGTGTCCTGTTGTGTTTTGGGCAGGACATGAGTTTTCTCCCTGGCGTGAAAATGGGCTGGCGATCATGGGGAAATAGGGAGGATTAATGAGGTGGGTGGACCTGAATTGAGAGCATCCACCCCACCCACCTTCCCTGCCCCGCCCCGCCCCAGTGAGGACATTAGTCTTGACATTTCCAAACTGAAGCAGTGCCCAGGTTTCTACAACAGCAGGTGGCTTTCTGACACCCACAGAGGCTGTGTTCCTTTTCACAGGCAAGGAGGGCCTCCAGACCAGACATCTAAAAGAAATTCAGAGACCAGCAAATTCCAAGAGCAGCGAAGAGCTCATGGAGCTGAAGAATGTGACCACCTCCGAAGCTGAAGGCTACAGAAACACTGGCTTCCAGGTGAGCAGAAGTTGCACTTATTTTTAAGACCAAGTAAATGGAAATAATCCTCTTTCCTTGCCTCCTTGGCAACTTTCTTAACTACAGCAGTGGAATTACTGGAACCCAATAAGGTTTTTAATGGCACTCTTTAAGCCTGTTTTGTTTTTTTTTTCCTTCTTGGGTTGACAAACCTGAAAAGTCTCTTTTCACCAGAACCTATTCTGATCCCTAACGTGCCCTGTCTCTCAGAAGCAGACTATCTTCTCCTCCTTCTGTCTCTTTGGCTCCAGGCACGGATATAGTATTTATCAACTTGCAGACTGGGTGAGAAAGCAAGGATAGGGGGAATTCAGATCCCGAATATAGTTCACACCTGGGGTTTATTTCTCTTAAACCAGAGTTCCTGTCAGATGGTGGCCTGGGTGCCTACACCAGAGCAGCCGGGTTATGCAAACCAGTCTCATGTCATCAACCAAAACTGCCCGAGTGATTAATGCTGCTTGGCCCAGGGCTGGGTGCCAGAGAGTCCCAGGAGTCCCATCACTGGGAAACACTGGGCTGTTCTGACTGGGTCTGGTCTGGGGATTTTTCAGGGCTGTTCCAACGTGTGCTTCCTTTTCCGAGCTGACACTCAACACGGAAACCCGAATTCTTGGACTTCAGAGTCACTAAACAGGTACAACAAACTTTTAGGCACTAGCAAAAAAGGAACAAGGAAGGTAAAAGAGCTTTGACACAGGTTCTGACTCTTCCACACACAAGTTATTAAAACTTCCCCGAGCCTCAGACCAGCTGCCTGTACAATGGTCACAATGACTCTTATCCCGTAGGTTATAAGGCGGGGGGAGGGGAAAAAAAACTTTCTCTGACCTCTTAGATTCAGTGCCTGTGGTCTGTGAATTAAACTGATAAATGACAGATTTACAGGAAAAGAGCCATACAAATTTAATTAATATTTTTGAATTTACCTGCACTGGGCTTTATAGAAAGGAAGTGAAAAGCCCAAAGAAGCAGTAAGACTCAGGGTCTTATATACCATTTTAACAAAGAACAAGTAAATGTGAAGAAGTGACTGAACAAAGAAAAGAGGCATTTAGGTCCAATAAATTGTGGGAAACTGGCTGGGAAATATATGGGGGGGGAACTAATGGAAAATAAGTTTTGTTAGCAAGGTTTGTTTATGCAGGCTTACCTCACCGTCATCTCTCTTTGCAGTGATAAGGGGTGAGTGTTCACTTCTTTCTGGTGTGGGAAAGGGGGACACATGCACCAGGAAAATTGATGCTCTGTTTTTGGGCAGATAGAGGAAGAGAAAAATAGCTCTCCCTGTGTCTGCTTTTTGTCACTTGTCTTTAGCTCAAAAAAATTTTATGCCGAAGTGACCTAATTTGGCGTGGCAGATGTTTATCACCTTCGTAAGAGCTAAATGAGAAAAAAAGCACAAAGCAGAAGGCCTGTTATGATCCAAGAGAATAAAAGGGAAGTAATGGGATAAAGAGACAAAGTGAATATCGCAGCAAGACATAGGTGTCTGCTAAGGAGAAAGGTCCCAAGCAACTGGCCACTCGACCAGTGAGGAGGACACACCAGTCATGGCCCTGTTTTCTATCCCTCACTCCATTCTATCAAAACAGAGCACCTCCAGGCTTCAGGGTGCAGAGCAGGGCATCCCAAACCCAGCAGAGCATCGCACACCAACACCAGCCAGGGTGACCAGGTGATTTCTTCCAATGCTTGTTTTTCAACAAGAATTTCCAGGAACATGTATTTACTCAGCAGAACCATGAATTATCCTCTGGAAATGGCCATCGCCAGGAAGAGACCCCAATTCAAGAAGGGATAATACACGACTAGGGCCCTCAAGGAGCAGGGCAGGCAGAAACAAAGAAGCAATTGTAATTACAATAAAATGTGATAGAAAACAAAAGCAAAAAATAACTCTGGAGGATGGCACCAAATACCTTGTAAATAAATGTAGGTGGGGCTGGGCTGACTGAGTCTGTGATAGCATCACAGAGGGAGAGAGAACATCAGATGGGGCTTAAAGAGTAGGCTGGGATTCCCCAGTTGAACAGGGAGGGGTGTCAACAGAGCATTGCAAGCAAAAAAACTGTCTGTGCACAGGCCCAGGGGTCTGAAAGCCTGCATGCCAGGGATAACAAGATGTGGAGGTGGGGATGGGGAGCAGGGAAAGGAGGGAGACTGGCGCTGGATCATGCAGCCTGTGTGTGTGGTAAGGCATCTGAAAAGTAATCGATCGGAGTTAATATTATCAAATGTTTACTTTTTTAAGAGTACTACTCTACTATTCTTGTTGAAGGGGGACAGAAATGGGAGGAGGTGTGTGTGTGTGAGTGCGTGTGTCAGTGTGAGTGTGTGTGTCACCAGCTTTGTGTTTAGTATAACAATCTAAGCTAGGAACCAGTGCTGGGGGTCGGGGTAGAGTCCACCTGCTGATAAGAGGGCTTTCAGCGGCGGAACTGACGGGAGTTGGGAATAAGAGCTGCTGGCTCTGAAGATTTCAGGGGTTTTTTTCTCCTCTATAAGGAAGAATAATAATATCCTATGTCAGCGTTGTTGAGAGAATTATGTGAGCTAATGTAAGTTTCTAAAATGTATGTAATCTATGTAAAAACAAGACAAGCATGAAAAAAACACAGTTCTGTCTTAGTCTGTTCAAGTTGTATAACAAAATATCACAGATTCGGTGGCTTATAAACAGAAATTTATTGCTCACAGTTCTGAAGTCCAAGATTCAGGCACCCGCAGATTCCCGGGCTGGTGAGGACCCACCTCCTCAGAGACAGCCGGCATCTTGCTGTCTCTTCCCATGGACGAAGGTGCCAGAGAGCGCTCTGGGGCTTCTTTCATAGAGCACTAATTCTATTCATGAGGGCTCTGCCTTCAAGACGTGATCACCTCCCAAAGTGTCCGCTTCCCAATATCATCCCGCTGGGAATCAGGGTTTCAACATCTGGATTTGTAGGGGACAGAAAGAGCGGGTCGTAACAAGAGCCTAGCACGCAGAATGAACATGGCGACAGCAGCCTTGGAGCCGGGGCAGGTTAAGGAGAGTGGTGAGTCAACATTTCTAGCTTGAGATGTCAACTTGGAAGTTTATTTAGACAGGAAATCTTGGAGAGAGGAAGAGAGTGAGTTCAGTTTGAGGCCTGTGGGTTGAAATTCAGGTGATTTCCTACACCCCGCTAAAGATGGAGATGAGGTAGGAAACGTATGCATAGTTGCACCTGGAGCCTAGAAGGGGCCATCACCCATGGGAGGCCGTTAGCAGAGATGGGCCACGGGTGTGGGTGAGACCACGTGGAGGGAAAGCTGGGAAGCACCGGTGTTGAAGGAGCAGGAAAATTAGAGACGTCTGCGGGAAGGGTCGCGGGAAGCCAACGAAAAAGAGAGCTACTAGGTCAACAGCAAAACCTGCTCTGGAGAACAGGGGAGCGCATAGAATGCGTATAAGTTCATTTGATTTGCCGATTACTGGTGACTCTGACGGGGGCGGGAGGGGCACTTCGTGTTATGAGCGGGAATTAAGAGACTGGAGACAATATGAGCAGAAGGGACATTTCTTTGGCCAAGAGAACCGTGGGGAAAGAGAAAGAGGCAGGCCCAGGGGAGGCAAGATTGGGGTTGTAGGCAGGGAGCTTTTTTATTTAAAAAAATTTTTACTGAGAAAAATGACATGCAGAAAAACACACAGAACCAAATATACAACTTACTATAATGTGGCACCCAGGTTGAGAAATAGGATATTGCCATTCCTCAGCCCTGAGGCCCCACCACGTGCATTCTGTCAAAACTGCCTCCCTCCCCCAGATCACAACTATCCCAACTTTGTGGTAATTGCTTTCCTGCTTTGCTTTGTACCCTAACTTCTAATTATAAATCCCAAGTACCGCCTTTGCCTGTTTTTTAACTTTATGCAAGGAGAAACGTACAAGAAAAATCCTTTGCTTATTGTTAAACACTTATGTAGAATGAGGCAAGATGAATCATTTTGTAAGTGGCTTCTTGGGTTCAGCTTAATGTTTCTAAGATTCAGCCGCAGTGTTGCGTGTAACTGTAGTTTACCCGATTTCATTGATATACAGTATTCTCCATAAATATGACACTATATCTATCTATTTTTACTCTTAATGGGCAGTTTTGTTGTTAAATTTGGAATTTGGGGAGTCCTGGCAAACAACAAAGCAATGAATACTCTTGTACGGGTCTGCTGATGCATATGTAACAAGTTTATTCTGCAGTTACCCGTAAGGAGTGCAATTGCTAAATTATTGGGAACACATACGGATTTTCAACTTTAGTAGTAAGGCTGAACTGGTTTCCTAAGTGGTTTTACCAATTCACACTCCCATCCACAGAGCGTGAGCTCCTATCACTCCACAGCCTCGCCTATGTTCATCCAGCTCTTTAATTTCAGTGATTCTGATAGGTGTATGGTAGTATATTATTGAGGTTTAATTTTAACTTTGTATGTTATTTGCCATTAGATGTATCCTGTATGAAATACTTGTTCAAGTCTCTTGCCCCTTTTTTTTACTGGATTTTGTTTTTTTTCTATTGATTTAAAAGAGTTCTTTAAATGTTTCAAATACAAACCTTTCATAGTTATACGGTTAACAAATCTCTTCTATCACTCTGAAGCTGTCTTTCACTGGAATAGTTTGATGAACAAAGTTAATTACATTGTGTCCCTTTTATCTGGTGTTTTTCTGTGTTATACATCTTGTTTTAAATCTTTTCCTTACAGAGAACAAACTAACGGTTGTCGGATGGGAGGCGCTGTTGGGGAGCTGGATGGAAAGGGTGAAGGGATTAAGAAGGACAAATTGGCAGTTACAGAGCAGTCTAAGGGATGTAAAGTACCGCCTAGGGAATGCAGTCAATAATGTTGTAATAACCATGTATGGTGCCAGGTGGGTACTAGACTTATCCGGCGATCAGTTTGGAAAGTATATAAATGTCTAACCACTATGCTGTACACCTGAAGCTAATATAAAATAACAATCAATGCCAACTCTAATTGAAAAATTAAAAAAAGAAATATTTTCCTAACCTAAGGATAATGAAGATACCCTTTCATATTTTCTAAAACTTTTATGCGTAGTATAAGAGTCATGTTTTTTATTTTTCTACTTGGACATCAATTATTTCAGCATCAGTTTTTCATATTTTTTCCATTATCTTTTTTTAAAGATTTTATTTATTTATTTTTAGAGAGGGGAAGGGAGGGAGAAAGAGAAAGAAACATCAATGTGTGGTTGCCTCTCGAGCACCCCCTACTGGGGACCCGGCTCACAACCCAGGCATGTGTCCTGACTGGGAATTGAACTGGCGACCCTTTCGTTCACAGGCTAGTACTCATCCACTGAGCTACACCAGCCAGGGCTCGGCATAACTTTATTTAAAAAACAGCTTTTCCCCACTTGAAAAATACCACATTTACCAGTTGTTCATACTTGGGGTAAGTCTTTTTTGAATAGGACAACTGAAAGATTTTTCCAAACTCAGTGGAGTGGGCAGGATCCAGAGAAGCTAGAGAGACAGCAAGAAAGGTCAGATAAAGTTCAGAATTTCTACAGGTGAAAATTCAGACAAGTTTTGAAGGAACAGCTTTACTGAAGGGTATCCCTTGGAATCTCACATCAAGTTGCCTGATGCTCATGAGGAAGTCAGCTGGGAGGAAACCACTTATGAAAGTCTGGATACAGGACTAGACAGGAAATGTGCCTCCACCCTGCACACATACAAAGGGAAGCTGATCTACTTCATGTATTGTCCCATGAGCCAGTCAGGTATGGAGAGTTTGTTCAATGGAGGTTAAAATTTGAAAGGTCCTATAAGTGCTGGAACATCTGCATGGACTTCTAACTCAGATACTCCTAATATTAAGAGTTTTGAGGTTGGAAGTAATTATGCAAAGTAAAGAGGAAGAGTATTGTGTCTCCAAAACACTGGTCAGGAAGGTCAACATGAATCACACCTAGGTCAGTAAGTAGTTTTTCACACAGCTCAGGACCAGCTTGGCCGTAGCTATCTAGATGATATTTTTTTCCCTACAACTGAATTAAAACACAGAAAACACATGACAATGCAGTCCCTTGTTTTTGTGAAGGAAGTTTCAAAAATTGCATTCTCTACTGTTTCCTCACATCCGTATGATCATTCCTAGACTTTTATTTCTAAAGGAAAACAACCTCTATGACTATAACCCATGTCACTTCCATGACGTCTCAGAGGGGATGGATTTAACGATTTTGTTTTTTCCTCATTCAAGCATTCCTGAAATGACTCCCTTCCAAAAAAAAATGTATGGGAGGGGACTACTTACTCATTGGTAATCAAGGCATTGGAATGAAAACAAGAAATCATTAATAAAGTGCATAAAAGCAGATAGTAGCTGAGGGCTATTGTAGGTCTATCTAATAGAAATATAGTACAAGTCACATATGTAATTTTAAATTTTTCTACAAGCCCGTTAAAAATATAAAATGAAACAAGTATAAATAATTTTAACAATACAGTTTATTTAACCTAATACACTTAAAATATTATCATTGTAACATGTGATTAAGGCAAAGTTATTGAGATGCTTTCTTTACATTCTTTGTTCCATACTAAGTCTTTAAAATTCAGAGTTTTTTATACTTACAGTACATGCCAATTTTAATGCTAAATTTTTATCAGAAATACTTAACCTGTATTTAGATTTCATAAAATGTAGAGTTGAAAAAGTAGATTCATACCCAAGTTTCAAACATTCTTAAATATTTTCCAGTAAGTGAATTTCACAGGTTCATTTTAAAATTCAGATTAAACTTCAAATAAAATTAAAATTCAAGTTTTGTTGCACTAAGTAAATTTCAGGTACTTAGTAGCCACATGTGTTGATGACTCAGGTAAGGCACATATTTTTTGGTTTAGGGTGATACCGAAAAAAATCTGATTATCCCTGACCTTTAAGGATCCGACCACTAAGCTTATGTCACAAAATTAAAAGTGAGCTGGCAACTGTAGATTTACCTGATTATAGTAATTTATCTTTTCTCATTTTTTTCATGTTGGTCTTTTTGAAATTTATTCTGGGTCTTTCTATGTTAAGAAGTTTATGATTACTAAATCAGTCTTTTTACTTGTAATAGGTCCAATTTTTTAAACTTTTTCTTGAGTCAGTTTAGGTAATTTGTGCATTTCTAGGAATAGGCCCATTTCATCTTCGTTATTTAATTCACTGTCATACAGTTGTTCATAGTATTTGCTTAATGTCCTTTGTATTTCTGTAGGTTGGTAATAATGCCCTGGAGCCAATAAATCTCCCAGTCTTTGCTGAGGGCACCGTGTGCATGTTGTGGGTTTGCCTTCAGTGCTCAGGCAAGCAACACATGTTCCTGCACACAGCTTTGCGTTCACCCACACTCCCTGCTTCTGCTGAGTCCCCAAGTCTGCCAGAGACGAGCGCTTTGGTCCTTCTCATTTGTCTCCCATGCAGGAACACAGCCCTGGCCATCTGCCTGGGCTTCTCCAGTCCCAGGAATGTCAGAGCTTTTCAAGGTCCCTTGCAGATATCTTATTCCCAGCTCTTCCTTTAAATTTTTGCTTAGCTTGTTTCTTACTCCACCCATTAGTTATCTCTGCTTCGGGCAGATGCCTGTATTAACAGCTGCCCCCAGGGAAACAATGGTGTGAGCTCTGATTCAGACCAAAGACAGACAAGCCCTGTGGGATTTTCTAAAGGAACTGCAAGACAGGTCAAATAATGGCAGTTACCTCGGAACTGGACTCTGGGAGAACTCCAACCCCATCTTGCCCCTCCATAGGCAGTGAGGCTGCCAGTTTTCTTTGTGATTGCCAAGTTGTTTTTCAAGGCTATCATGAGTCCCAGGAGAGTGGAATAGGACTAGGGAATTAAGACACCAGAAAGCTTACTGTTCTAATTGAGATTTAGTTATTTTATTGGGCTGACCAAAAAGTTCATTTGGTTTTTTTTCTGTAAGATGGCTCTAGGAGCACTTAGTTGTCTTTAACTTCTTTTGAAACAATTTCATTAGATTGTATTGTGACAGCTGTCATATCAGCGAGCATTAAAAAAAGACATCATAATTGGTGAGTTTTCTGTGTAACCATTTTAATATTGAAAATGGGAGAAAATATGCAACACTTTCAGCATATTATGCTTTATTATTTCAAGAAAGGTAAAAATGCAAATGAAATGCAAAGAAAAGATTGGTGCAGTGTATGGAGAAGGTGCTGTGACTGATGAAATGTATCAAAAGTGGTTTGCAAAAATTTCACCCTGGAGATTTCTTGCTAGACGATGCTCCATGGTTGGGTAGACCAGTTGAAGTTGATAGTGATCAAGTGGACACATTAATTGAGAACAGTCAACATCCTACCATGCAGGAAATACATGACATACTCAAGATATCCAAATCAGTAAAGTTATTGGTGAGAATGAAAAATGTGTCTTTTACTTTACAGAAAAAACTAAACAGACTTTTTGGCCAGCCCAATACATGAAAAAATACTCTCTGGATTACTGTGAGCCCTTGATAAGTTTCCAGGCTTCTAAAAAAGTTAATTTGACCATTTTCCAGCACCTTTGTTGCTTTATGGAGGAAAGCTTTGGAGGTCCTTACTCGACCAACCTGTTAATGTCACCAACAGCCTTAGATTTAAATAGTGAAGTCAGGTATGTCACAAGGGAGAATCTGTTTGATCAAGTGATAAATAGCATTGCCACATCTCTGGTTTCAAGTCAGTGAAAGTAGCCAAAGGCTGAAATGCATTGATGATCAGTCATGTGCAGAGCAAAGATTAAGGTTCTGAGGCTTATAGCCATCACTGTTGCCTTTTACTAAAACTGGGAGAAGCATCCAGGCATCTAAGCCACAGGGAAAGAAAAGAAGAAAAGGGAGATTAAGTGCTATTTTTTTTTCCTACCATGAATGTCCCAAGAGAGATGCCCTCTTGATCTGAATAGGTGTCTTTTGAGGCTCTGCATGTTGATTGCATGGAGTGAGACCTGGTTGTTATCCATCTCTGGTCCTGCACGGATTGTCCACAAATGTCATGTCAGTAATGATTGGAAGCCTCTGATTAGCCATGGGAACAAGAGTCTCAACTGGATCACAAGGTAATGTGTCCTGGAATCACGTCCCCAACCTTCAGAGGGTAGGCTACAGAGGTTTTCAGAAAAATGTTCTATCTCACTTAAAACACAACAAAGATGAGTTACCAGGAGGCTCCAATTTCATTTTTGTTTTTCACTACTGATTATGAAACTCCCAGTTCACAGTCCCTTAATTTAAAATGAGGGTTCTGGTACTCACTAACCGATCTCATCCAGACACTGTTGATGTTGATGAGAAGCTGGGCCTTGGATGCTAGCTGAACTGTTATTTGTCAGATTTTTAAAAATCAAAGGTGGGAGTACTTGGAATTTTATATAGCTAGAACAGGTTATTGTGAGCATGAACCCCAAGTCTCTATCATGACACGGAAGTTTAGAATTCTGTCTTCAAATGGCAGAGCTAGACAGGCGTGGTGCAGCATGACTTTCACTCGAAGCCAGGGTTTGGATTTAGAGGTATCTAATTCAACCCCACACATGGGCTAACGTGTTTGACCCAGAAACCACTTACAGTCTTAACATGTCTACTTGTTCTTTCTTTTTCTTTTTAAAGAAGTTGAAAGAAAGAAGGAGACAGAGACAGAGAGAAAGAAATAGATGGTATGCATATAGTGTGTCCTTTGGAAGTAAATAAAAGTAGAGGTTTCTGATGAAAACCCTGGGAGTCATGTGGTGAAGAAGCCTCCCATGTTGTTCAAAATCAATGGAGATGATTACTAGGCATGGTTAAATCAGGAAGCAGGGAAATGTACTTGAAGATTTCTTAATGTTTCTTCTAATCTCCTAGTTCTGCAAATTCAAGGCTCTGTTTGCTTCTCTTCCTCTAATTGCCAAAACTCTTTGACATAAAGCATGACATTTACTGATTCAACAAAAATGTATTGAGCTCTGACATAGTGCCAGGCATTATACTTGGAGGTGGAAACAGAGGGCCACTGTTGGTCAAAACAGAGTGACCAGCTAGTACAACGCAGAGAGTACAAAGTGCTATTCATTGTGCAAGGTGAGCTCACCTATGTTGGGGGTTGGAGAATATGTCCTAAATATTCCAAATGAACCCTTAAAAGTTTTCATTCTTCTTTTTTTTTTTTAAGATTTTATTTATTTATTTTTAAAGAGAGGGGAAGGGAGGGAGAAAGAGAGGGAGAGAAATAACAATGTGTGAGAGAAATATCGATCAGTTGCTTCTCACATGCCCCCAGCTGGGGACCTGGCCTGTAACCCAGGCATGTGCCCTGACTGGGAAACAAACTGGCAACCTTTCAGTTTGCAGACCAGCACTCAATCCACTGAGCCACACCAAGCAGGGCAGTTTTCATTCTTTTGGTCATTTGTCCCACAAATATATATTGAGCATCTGCTCTGTAGTAGGTAGAAGGAAACTAACCAATAGAGCACAAATAACTCCCCAAGCTACCATGTCAAGAACTACTTTTTGCATATTACATTATGTGGGGACGTCAAGGCCCTGAAAGGGAACGCCTGAGAGACATGAGCAGGGAGACAGACAGGGTGGTACAGAAAGGCACACAAGGTCAGAGGCCAGTCAGTTCTGATTTACCTCAAGGTACTTCGCTAATTTCAAAATCCTGGTCCCAAGAATTCAAAACCAATGTTAAGTTTAGGTTTAATGCCAACTGTCTATACTCTGTGGACTCAGAAACATTCCAGAAAAAAACTAGCCTGCTAGATCATATGGTTTTGCAACTTAAGAAATGGTATAAACTCCTCTGTGAAACATGGCCAGAAAGTAATTCATTAATGTGAGGCAAAGCTCCTTATACCATGAGGATGTGTCAGCCATAAACCAATGGGGCCAAGACAGACATATTTGTTCTCCTTCTTGACTCTCCAGCTTCCTGACCCTCCTGATCTTCTCGGCTTCAGAAGCATAGAGAAGTTCCAAAGAGCACAATCTATAAAGTCGTGCAGTTGTCCGCTGATAGGTCCTACCTCCCTGTCAGCGTCCCTCCCTTTCTAGCTTCTAAATAATTTTTATTTTTCTAATTCAAGTTATTGCATCCTGAGTTTCTCATCTACCCAAATCCATGGCTTCAGGAACATTTGCAAGGAGAAAGTTGGTCTAACTTGTGCTGCCATGGAGATTTAAAATAAAGAATTGCTTAATTGAGGGTCAGACCCATGCAGATAAGGTGGGGGGTGGGGGGGGCAGGGAACAAAGGTCTAGTTACATGGTATATTGAATCTAGCAAGGAAGGGGAAAGAGACAAGGGCACACAATGCCAACAAAATATTAGGCTTCCTGTTGACACACATGTCCACTTCCTCATTCCCCTGCAGAACACGAGCCGTTAGGTCAGGGGACAGGGAACAGAGAAGTGGAGGAGGAAGAATTTAGAAAGCCCAGGTGAAAGTTATAGGTAGTCTGTAATGTTCCAAGCACTGACTCTACTGTGTGTGGAAATGGTAAGAGGGCTCTCATTTAGGAGGAAGGAGGAGAGGGAGGACAAAGGCGAGCTGCTGAGAAAAGCCAGATGTAGAGAGGGGAGATTTGCCTACTGAAAACACATGAGAGAAGGAAACGAGACTAAAAAGAATTAATAGATTCAAAGAGATTATATACTTGTTTCTTTTTTTTTTCTCTCAACTATAGGAAGATGTTGTTTTGCTAAATTCCCCCCATGACTAAATGGGTTGTATCTTTGGAATTTCAGGCACAGACAAGTTTATTCCAATTAACCTGTAAAAAAGTAGTACATTGAACTTTTTAAATAGCCCTTATTATGACTATAATTAAATAATCAATTATATAATTTATGGTGGACAACTTTTTTTTCTAAACTCTGTAAGAACAGAGCCCCAAGGAACTGTTGAGTGAAAAGGCTGATACAGTGCAGGAAATGGAGGAGTCGAGGTGGTAGGAGGAAACTAGCAAAATATGTTATCACAAAAGTCAGGGACCAAAGTATTTTAAGGGGGGAGTGGTCCGCTAATAAAATAAAAACTGGATTTAGGGAAATGGAAACCACTGGTGACTTTGACAGGGTGATCTCCATAGCATGGTAGGGGTGGAAGCCGCACTGGGATGGGATGAAGAGTGAATATGAGGCAAAATGTATACAGAACCATATCTTAGTCCATTCCAGCTGCTGCAACAAAGTAGCGTAGACTCACAGAAATTTATTTCTTGTAGTTCAGGAGCCTGGGAGTCTAAGATCAAGGCCAGCATGGTTGCAGTCTCATGGGGACCCTCTTTCTAGGTCACGGCCAGCACCTTCTCGCGATGTCCTCCCACGGTGGAAGGAGTTAGGGGTCTCTGTATGGTCTCTTTTATAAGGGCACTAATCATACTTATGAGGGTCCCACCTTCATGATTTGAGCAACTCCCAAAGGCCCAACTCTCTAACACCATCACCTTGGGGGGTTAAAATTTCAACATAATGAATTTGGTGGAACACAAACATTCAGACCATAATAACCAGTAAGGGTAGAAAGAGATTGGTTTTTAATGGGAGGAGAAAGAATGCTAATCTATGAATTCTTGGTTTCAGGATAAAAAAAATTGATAAAGGTGCAAATATTAGAGAATCAGGGGAAGGAGGGGTTGAACAAGTCAGTGTGTAGAGAAGCACAGAGCACCTTACCTGTGCCCGACCCAGAGCACAAAGCCCAGGCACTTCCATGGTATTGCCCTTAGGATGAGTTTCTCGTTGGATGTCTTGAGGCTTGGTTCTGGTATTCTCCCTCTCAAGCACACAGTAGAAGTTTTTATGGAAGTATTTTCTCTATTCGAACAAGTCAGACTAAGTCAAAGAAAGGCAAGAAACAATAACAGGACATTAGAATCAGGCTTAAAGAGTCACACCTTATCAAATGCAAATTATCAATACAAACATCAAAAACCACAAGAAGAGTGAAAGTCAACCCAGCAGGAGAAGGTCAGTGATGTCGTGGAGCATACAATTCTACTCTATGTGACTTCCAGCTAGCTCTAAGCTCTAAAAACTCCACACATGAAAAGGAAATAAAGAAATGAAATACACCTAAGTGCATCGGGAGGAACTGAACTCCTGTATTGGTAATGACCAGGTTAGGGAGGTGTTGAGCAGGCCACTCATAAAGGTACACTTCTCTCTTTCTAATTAGTAAGTAATATGAGAGGGTGAGACTTCAAGGCTATGTGAATATCCAGTTTCCCAATGCTCTTCACCCAATGGTTTTAGCATCCATTGGTGATCCTTTCCTAAATCAATTACTACTTTGGGATCTGTAAAATAGTGTGTTTTTTTTTTCATTTCTTCAATATTCCTTACTTCACATGCTTCTGACAAAGAATAGATTTCCCTTTTTTTCATCTTGCTCTCTCTTTTTGAGTATCATTAGAGACTAACATCCTATTTATTCAATATTTTATAATCAATTATCAATGTTCTTTGTTTCTCCCAACATTTTATTATGAAAAATTATTGAACATACAGTGCTGACTGATGTGGCTCTGTTGGCCGGGTGTCATCCCATAGAGCAAAAGGTTCCCAGTTGGACTCCCAGTCAGGGCACATGCCTGGGTTGTGGGTTCGGTCCCCGGCCAGGGTGTGTATGAGAGGCAATTGATAGATGTTTCTCTCCCACATCTCTGTTTCTCTCCTTCTCTTTCTCTCTCCTTCTCCCTTTCTCTAAAAATAAATAAATAAAATATTTAAAAAAATTTTTCAAACACACAGAAAAGCTGGAAGAATTTCATAGTGAGCACCTATAATACCCACCACCTGCATTCTACAATTAATATTTTACTATACTTGCTTTCTCACATATTTACCCGTCTATGCTACCCTCTCTCTATCCATCCATCAATCCATGTATTTTGATACAAGTTGCAGACATTTTACTCATGTTTTTTACTTCTTGGAGCTCAGTTTGTCCCAAACTTGCGCAGCAACCTCAGAATGCTTTTTGACAAGGATTGACTTTATTTATTAGATATAACCAACCTAGACAATATATGAAGTAAACATTTACAGTATATAAAACTGAGACCATTGGTTAGCATGCTGATGCTTTAATCAGGTTTCTGTTTCCAGAACCAACATGCTGCCACAATTAGACATTGCGGGGCACGGCGGGGGGGGGGGGGGAGCGGTTGAACCAAGCACTGGACTTCATGGCAGCTGTGTCTTACAGCCTTGATGGAGTGGTGTCATTAATTGGCTATTTCATGCAGCAGCCACTAATGGCCACCCTACAGCCTACATGAGCCTGTCTGGTCTGGCACCAGAATTACATTGGAAGTTAATTTGCATTTCACCTTCTAAATACAACCCTGAACTCTGATGCAGTCAATGGAAGAGCCTCAGAGACAATTAAGCAGAATGCTTAAGCATCACTCATTTGCTTTTTATTTCAAGAATCTACGTGAACAGGATACTAAGACCTTTATTCCTGGGTATTATTTCATTTCCCCCACTGGTAGATTTATGGACAGGTCCATAAATGGAAATCAAGATATACAATTACAAATAAGAAAAAAAGATCCATATTCTCCCAGCCGTATCTATTTATAGTAACTTCATAACTCAGAGATACATGTGGTTGAAGGAACGCTGGGACTTCCACATAAGCCTGAGGGGGAAATGGGCACACTCCATGCCAATCCACGGGCCCAAAGGAGGTAGGACTCCTAGTTTGAAGTGAACATGCAAGATGCAAAAGCACCCTTGCTATATGGAGTTTAATACTCCATATGGAGTTTTAAGTAGTAAAAACAGTTCCTATCTGTTGCAAATATCTCGAGATTTAATTTACATCCAAGACATTTAAATTAAGGTAGTTATTAAAACTTCTCACTGGACCTTGTTGGTTTCTTTCCTTGTTTCTTTAAGGTATCAATAAAGATTCATATATACTATTTTACCACAAATTTATTTTGATAACTATTTCAATATAATGGCTTTTCTTTTAATTCTATATATTTAATTTTATGTATTTTAAAACACCCAGAAAGAAATCTAGAGGTTCCACTACTTGTCCTGTTTGAAGATGCTTCCCAGAAGTTGCACCCAGCTTCGACCACACTGGCAGAACATAATCGTAGCCACAGAGAGATTAGGAAATGTACCTTTATTCTGGGAAATCTTAGGCTCTGCTGAAATTCAGAGTTCCATTTTTTAAGGAAATGAGGAAGAATAGATACTGGGAACAGCTAGCAGCCTTGGCCAAAATATATTTTCTATTCAGGTTACAGAGTTAAATATATGTTAATTAGATTCCTGTTATTCATTATTATTTTGGTCTTCCCCAGCCTTACCTTTGCCCATTGGGTCTGTCATAGGCTGAAAGGCTCTCTCAAATTCTTTCTAAATGCGCTTCTAGATATTGCTCCCTGTGTTTCCTTTATGTTATTCTATGCCATTTGTACATAGATAACTGCGCTTCCCAGAGTGCGAGATTGTGCCCCAACCATCGCTTCTTTTTAGACACGTTAATTGTTGTTGTTGTTGTTGTTTTGTTGTTATCCACTCAGCCTTGGTGAATTAAGGTCATGACCACTGCATGTTTCATCTTCTCTGAGTTATCTTCAGTACATGGTTGTGTTTTATTATATAACTTAATCAAATACAATGATTGATTTGCTAGTTATGTTTGTTCTTAGCTCCTCTTATCATATTTTATGTTGTGTTTTAAAAAAATCTTTTCACTGTATGGTTTGTATATTCCTTATTTTTGTTTGATTTCTACTGAAGACTTGTGGTTTATTTTGTTTGTTTTGTTTTAATGGTTCTTTTCATAACCAGCTTAAGACTATGAGTAATACAAAATTGGTATGCTTTCAATTTTCCATTTCTTTCTTTGTCTTCCATCACTTGATTTTCAGTGAATACACATCTTGTAGTGTTTGCCCTTCTATCTTAAACACAGATTTTTATAATACCTTTTGACTCCCAGAAATTAATAGATGAGGAAATGGTCTTGTGTATCCTACCTTCTACTTTTTCTTTTCCTTCTTCTTCAAGCAGTGTCCTGATCATCTTTTCTATATTGTCAGGACTATATTGTTTAAAATTTGTCCTGGAATCAGAATCCCTGGTGCTGTTTTAGATTTTACTTCATTAAATAGGGTTAAAACATATTATCCCTCCTTTTGCCGTAATTTCTCCATCTATCATTTGTTTGGCTGACATTCTTCCTCTAATAGTATTTTCAGGAAAGCTCATGGAAACTATATTCTATGAGTATTTGCATACTTAAATTGTTTATAATTTTAAAACATTTTTTCATTTACATTTGCCATCTGCAAACCATGGATGGACCTAGAGGGAACTATGCTAAGTGAAATAAGGCAGAAAGAGAAAGACAAATACAATATGATTTCACTTATACTTAGAATCTAAAAAACAAAATAAATGAATAAACAAAACAAGTAAACTCATAGATTCAATTTATTTTTTTTTTTAGTGTGATGACTGTAAACCTTTCATCTTTCTCTTTCAGGGACAGAAGTCTGTCACTTTCTCCTTTGTCTTCCACTCCTATACTTAGGGGTTCTGTTTTCTCTTAGCTCACAATGATCACAAAGGGAGGACATTGCATCCAATTTAAAGCTCCCTTCAGAGCATTCAGAGGCGACAGAGAATTGTGCCAGGGACGTATGGCAGGGAGCCCTGGCTAGCCAGGTGGCTTCTCCCACAACCCTGCTGCTCCTTATTCAGCCTATGAACCCGCACAGGCTGGCAAGAAGAACAGGAACATCTCCCGGAGGAAGGGTCTAGCCAGTGGCCATGAATTCACATTAACAATTGCATAGCCCTGGCTTCTGTGGCTCAGTCGGTTGGAGCATTGTCCCATAACCAAAGGGCTTCTGGCTCTGATCGCGTGCACGAGTCAGCTGATTGGTGCTTCTCACTCCCTTCCTTTCTCCCTTCCTCTCATTTTTAGCAATGAGAAATAATGTCCGCAGGTATCGATAAAAAATATTTCATAAACCCAAGACTTGAGCCAGAAGGTTACATGAGCCAAGAAGTTCAGGAGCAATAGGTAAAGATCCAGGGCTTCTGAAATAACTGCCCTTGAAAATGCAATCCTTCAAGGAAAATGTTCAGGGGAAAACATTATAGAGACACGGCTTTAAAATATTTGACATTTGTAGATTCTGGAAGTAAAACTATAAATAAATAAAAAAAGAGAGGAGTAATCTCAAACAATTTGGAAAGATCAGATTCCAAAACAGATGCTGACTTTTAGAAGCCAAATTTTAATAATAAAGAACGAAGAGACTGTAAATGTCCCAGAGCGAGCAAGCAAGTAGCAAACTAAACCATAAAATTAACATAAAAGTCAAAGAGTGCTTACTATATGTGGCCCTGGAACAACCCCACAGCCCCACAGGTAAGTAATGGATGCTATGTTTCCATATAATAGGGTACAGGGCCTCAAAAAATTAAGTCTGGGTTTGAACCCATGTATGACCATGGAACGTAAACATTTTATCACAAGGCAGCACCTATCAATATAGATAATTTATCAATATTCCAAAAACAGTCATCCTAAGGTTTACTTTGAGCCACTCCCTACAATCTCTTTATATTGCATTTTAGAATTTTAAGTTACTCTTTGAGGCTGTTGCTCTAGTGTAGTCTCATTCCATGTTCAGAGAAATGAACACAGAAAGGTTAGATCACTTGAAGAAACTCAGAAAAGCCACAGAAATTAGAGATGTGTTTCTGATACCTTAATTTAGACACCTAAGGCTTAGAGTATTAGAACATAAGGTAACATTCTTGGAGAAACAGAGAAAGCAGTCCTGTACCATTTGGTCTCTAAGCTGCAGAGATGTTGTTTCAGTTACTGCTATAACCAGCCCAGCAGCCTCAAGGACTATCTTTTCCATTCACTCAAAAATGGTATCAAGCATTTCTATGCCTGGGTACATGGTATGCAGCAGAGAACAGGGGACAAAGTATCTGGCTTCTTAGGTTAACAGGCCAGTAGGTAAAATATATAGACTTACACAGTTCCAAGTCCAACTGACATCATATTCCCATATTTGTCATGGGTACTGGGACTTTGACATCCATGGCAATATTTAAGGCATCACTCCTTCTCAGAATGTACTGCACTGACTGCTTCTAGGAAGATTGCTTTATTTTTTTTATTTTTAATAGTTTATTTTTTATTGTATTTTTTTCCATTACCATTTATCCCTCTTATATCCTCTTCTACCTCCTCCCCCCACAATTTCCACGCTGTTGTCCATGTCCATCGGGCCTTTTTCTTTTTTACTCTCTCCCTCCACCCCCCAAACTCCCACCTGCAGAGCTGTCAGCCTGCTCTCCATCTACCAGTCTATCACTATTTTGTTTGTGAACTCAGTGTGTTCATTAGATTCTACATATGAAGTGAAATCATATGGTATTTGTCCTTCTCTGACTGGCTTATTTCACTTAGTACAGCACAGATGGACCTGGAGGACATCAGGAAGGTTGCTTTAAAGATGCACAAAGATGTGCAAATAGATAGATAGATAGATAGATAGATAGATAGATAGATAGAACATATACATAATAAAATAAGCAACTTTGACACCAATCTAATCTGTTCTAATGGTATAAACCTTCCAGTCAAGGTATATTATCAAATACCTCACAGAACTTACTATGAGGTCTTGAGTGCTAAAACCAGTCAAAGTTCTTGATAGCAACTCCTCAGGCTTCATGCCCACATCACATCGGCCTGCTGGGCCATTTCTTTCTTCCATAAACCTACATGATCTATGTCTCTCCCGGGCAGGATGAAAATCTCCCTGGGGTGTAAGTTGCCATTCTTGCTGTAGTCCTCAAACCCGGCTGTACCCCCTCAGCAAGGCCACTCATACACTCAGAGCAACACCAGGCCACAGTGCTTTCTATAAAGAAGGTGGAAGTAAGGCTCTCCCGTCACAGTGATGCTGAGTCTGCAGCAGAAAAAAATCCTGACCACAAAAATTGAGAAACGGGAGTCACACTGTGAAATCAGGGCCACGGTAGTAGGAAGAGGCTGAGTGAGTGGAGCAAACGTGGTTGGGAGAAAAAAGAATGTCAGACTCATCACGGAGACATGTCATGTCCACAAATGCCAGAGTGCCCACTTATGTTGTGTAAGGATAGAGTCTACTTAGAATTAGTCTGTAGGGTGGGTCTGGAAAAAATCTGGCTTGAGAAATGACCTCCAGAGCCTAAATACAGTTAGTTCAAAAGTGGCCACAAGCATTTCTGAAATATTGCACCACCTCTATCATTACTGCTCTTGTCTTTTACATCTAGGCTTCAAAGCAAGCTTTCTTAATCAAAAGAGAATTTATACTACTCTGTCTTTAGATATTCCCAAAGCCAAAGGACGTTAGCCCCAGGGCCAAACTCTGCAGGCACAGCGCGCGTAGCCTGAGGCGGAACAGTCTGAGCTCAGATCGTATCTCAGGTATTTCTGGTTGTGCAACCTGAGTCAAGTAATTTCCTCATTTTTGCCTTAGTTTCCTGGTCTGTAAAAAGAGAGATCACATTACCCAATTCGCGGGCCT
Source organism: Mormoops blainvillei (assembly GCA_004026545.1). Taxonomy (NCBI): domain Eukaryota; kingdom Metazoa; phylum Chordata; class Mammalia; order Chiroptera; family Mormoopidae; genus Mormoops; species Mormoops blainvillei. The sequence goes on from PVJD01002264.1 coordinate 43,767, forward strand.
CTTAGGATCAGATGCAAACTTTTTAAGGATTTAACCCAGTGAGTATGCATCAGTCCAGGAACAAATAAAAGCAAATCCCAAAAGTGACAAGAGAGAGGTTTGTTTCCTGCAGCTAAAAGTCGGGAAGTGAGGAGTACAGAGTTGGAGTGGGAGCGCTGCCCAAGGCTTCCGGGGACCCAAGTCCCCCGACCCCAACTCCCCACTCTGATATCACTGGGATGGGGCCCTTGTGTTTTCGGTCCAGATGGAACCATCCGCATACCAGGCAGCAGGACAGAAGAAAAGATCAAAAAGATAAAGAGTACTTGCCAGTCAACTCTCATAGGGCCTCCCCGAGCCACCCCACTTAGGGCACCACTTCTATTTGCATTTCTTTGGCCAGAATCTAATGAAATGGGAATCTAGGAAATGCAGCCTTTATTCTGGGTGGCCATGTGATCAGCTAAAATTCTATAGAAGGAGACATCACAAATAGATGGGGGGAGGAGTGATTTCAGGAACTTCCTATATCCTAGAGATTACAATATGGTTTAGAAACTGAATGAAAAGAAGAAATTTTGAAAAAGGGGGTCTTTGTCCACCTGTACTCCCTGTAACACCCACTGTGGACCTGCAGTTGCTTGAGCAACGCGGGAAATGCAACATCGAAGAGAAAACCCCCAGCACAATGCACTCCTGGCTCAAGGACGTGCCCTTCCAGGGAGGCTCTGTCCAGGATCACCACGCTCAGACTCCAGCAACCAAAGTTAATCTGAGAAATTAAAAGTGGTGTGCTGTCAACTGTTTAGAAATATTCAAACACAACACCCACAATGTTGTTACTCATGCCGTGGAGTGACAGGCTTGCACTTAGAACACAGTCACAATTGTAGGAGTAGAGTGGAGCACTGAGGTATCTAGTAATCTGAATTGCTAAATAAAACGGAAAAAAACAATGGGCTGAGAAGTAATAATCAGCATCCTATTACAGACCCATGGACTCCAATTTGAAAGGAAGCAGAGAAGCGTGTGTCTTTAAGGGTCATTTTTCAGGTACCAACCAACACCCTCTCCACACCTCCATTATTTCTGTTGGATGTCCTCAAATAAAAGGCATTGTTCTTCCTGAAAAGCCAAGGTGTGTACTCTACTGGGGGTAAAATAATCCCATTACGTGTTGCAAAATACATTCAGAGGTACCTTTGTCATCATTCATGCCCACTGTGCGCACCCCCACCCCCCATACACACACCCACACACACCCCTTCTTCTTTGTTTAACTTTAAAAAGCCAGGCTCCATCCCTATGTTTTGTAAGGAAGATTCCAATTCTGCCACCAGGTGGCAGGAATAATCAGCATCAAGAAGCTGAAGCTTCTCAAGGAAGCGGAAAATGTCGGGATCCTGAAAGGAGCCGTAAGAACACCAAGTCGAAACTATGCTGTGTAGACGGCTGGACTGAGGCTTACAAAGGTGTGACCTTCCCAGTGTCACACTTGTAATTAGGGACCCTGAGGACCAGCCCCTTCTGTTCCCTGTGTCCCATTTTTCCCTCAGCTCTTGCTGGATTTTATTTTTAATGTTTTATTAAAGAAATTTTCAGTATCCATGAAAGTAAGAATAGTAAAATGAGTCCCTAAACACCCATCAGCCAGCTTCAGCAATTAGCAACACTGTGTCATCTTTCTATACTATATATATTGTCTCCCCACCTACCAGATCTGATAGGAAATGCCCAGTGGTACTACATTGCTGTACCAGTTAGTGCCACATTAAAATCACTGTGGTTCATTAATTCAACAAATAATTGTTAGTGTCTGAATTATACTCAAGTAAGACATAAACAACTGTAACACAAAAGGGCATTTTGGCAAAGGACTTATGCATAAGTCTTGTGTGTACTGAAAGTTAGATTTTATCCATGTTTATATACACTTGGGTTTCAATAAATGGAAAACGCAAAACAAGTTGGAATTGCAATTTTTTTCTAGATCCTTGGGACCAGCCAGAGAGCCAAAGTTAAAACCAAAGTCATGCACTTATTCTTTTTTCAAAGACAAGATCACAACCAACAGTGATAGGAGGGGACATTTCCTAAAAAGATATAGGGACCCACCTGACACTGTTTATCAGTTGCCTTACTTAGAATGTAGTACCATACAAAAAGGCAAGGTGGGATGAGGTGAGAGAAAGATTGGAACCCCCAAAAAAGATAAAAGAGAAATGAACCAGGTGTTTGTCACAGCTGGAAACAGCATTAAGGGTTCAGGAGACCCCTCCAACAGCAAATCGTGCTCAGTTCCTTAAAGTAAAATCGAGATAACCTCACAAAAAAAAGACATTTTCTTATTCTCATGACTACCGGAGATTGCTTTAAACCAAACGAGACACATTTTCACATCTCACAAATCCAGCACCTGTGAATAAAATGACCTGGCCTATGGTTTCCTATAGCTTGCTTTATTATTTAAGCTGAAAGCCCGTGTGATGTGTTGGAAAGGATACTGGAAACCTTCATCTTCGGCCTCAGTCCTGCTTATTTGAAAGTTTTATGGCACAGGTGACGGCGAGCGTCTTCCTTTCTCACTTCCTCAAGTTGGACACGCCAATCTTTTCTGTCAGAACAAAACAAAACAAAACAAAATGAAAATCATCTATGTTTCTTTATGAGCCAAGATTCACTAGTTCTTTCTTTAATCAGCTGACTCATTTTAATACCTCATCTTTGTCAACCTGCCCCAGACTGCTGCTTGTCCCCACATATGAAAACTGATTCAAAATGGTCAAAGACCTAAATATAAGACCTAAAACAATAAATGACACAGAAGAAAGCATAGGTAGTAAACTTATGGACCTTGTTCTTAGAAAACACTTTATGAATTTGACCCCAAAGGCAAGGGAAGTAAAAGCAAAAGTAAATGAATGGAACTATATCAAAATAGAGAGCTTTGCACAACAACAACAAAAAACTGCCAAAAAACAAAAAGGCAACAACCAAATGACAGAAGATTCAAACAGCAGCTCCAACAAGGGGTTAATATTCAAAATATATAAAGGACTCATACAACTCAACACTAAACAAACATCCAAAGAAAAAATGGGCAGAGGACCTGAACAGACACTTCTTCCAGGAAGACATACAAATGGCCAACCGATATATGAAAAGATGCTCAATTTCACTAGCTATTAGGGAAAAGCAAAGCAAATCTACAAAGAGAAACCTACCTTACACCTGTTAGAATGGCTATTATCAATAGGACAAATAATAACAAGTACTGGAGAGGTTACGGAGAAAAAGTAACCCTCATCATTCACTGCTGCTGGAAATGTAAACTTATATAGCCAGTATGGAAAACAGTACTGCGATTTCTCAAAAAATTAAAAAATAGAGTTACCATATGACCCATCAACCCCTCTTTTGGGTATCTACCTGAAAAATTTTAAAATATGTATTTGCAAAGATATATGCACCCCTATGTTTATTGCAGCATTATTCACAGTGGTCAAGACATGGAAACAACCAAAATGTCCTTCAATAGATGATTGGATAAAGAAGATGTGAGATATATATAAATGTGGTGTGGAGATATATATACACACATATAGAGATATATATACAGATGTAGAAGATGTGAGACACACACACACACACACACACACACAATGGAATACTACTCAGCCATAAGAAAAGATGAAATACTGCCACTTGCAAAAATATGGATGAACCTTGAGAATATTATACTGAGAAAAATAAATTAGACAGAAAAAGATAAGACCAATATGATTTCACTGATACGTGGGATATAAAGCAGAGAGCACAGACACAGACAACATCAGGTGGTTCCCAGAGGGAAGAGGGAGGTGGAGTGTAGTAAAGGGTAAAGGAGGGCAAATACGAGGTGATGGAAGATGGTTTGACTTTAAGGGGTGGGCTCACAATGCAATATACAGATAATGGATCATAGAAATATACACTTGAAACCTAAATAACCTTTTTTTAATATATTTTATTGATGATGATATTACAGTTGTCCCATTTTTTTCTCCCCTTTATTCCCCTCCACTCTGCCCCACCACCACCAGCATTCCCCCCCTTAGTTCATGTCCATGGGTCATACGTGTAAGTCCTTTGGCTTCTCCCTTTCTATACTATTCTTAACCTCCCCTGTCTATTTTGTACCTACCATTTATGCTTCTTATTCCCTGTACCTTTGCCCCCATTCTACCCCCTCCCCCTCCCCGCTGATAACCCTCCATGTGATCTCCATTTCTGTGATTCTGTTCCCGTTCTAGTTGTTTGCTTAGTTTGTTTTTGTTTTTATTTTTTTAGGTTCAGTTGTTGATAGTTGTGAGTTTGTTGTCATTTTACTGTTCATATTTTTGATCATCTTCAGTTTCTTAGATAAAATGTAAATAATCTTATTAACCAATGTCATTCCAATAAATTTAATAAAAAGAAAAAAAATCTTCTAGGCACCATTCTGAAAGAAAATTTATTTTTTGGCTCTGAAATTTTATTTTTCCAACCTGTACTTGGTTTCTAGAATGAAGAAGACATTCATGAAAACCAGAACACATCAGGAAATGACTACTTAAGGAGTAGAGCTGTGCAAAACAGAGAACATGTCAACGCCAAACAGGTATGGCCAGAGATCATCGAATGAATTTATTACCATGGTAACCACTGTGCAACAGGCACTTGAGAACTATGCGAACAGAAAGCGTGGTGCTCATATAGCACTCGGAAGAATGAGTTAAATGGCAATTAGACTATGTAAGGCAGAGTCATGAAGAAAACATATGTGCCCACACAAAGATTTTGTGTTTATACCCCTGTCCTTAGAGTTAGTTCTCTGATGGGGAGAGTACCCAGGGTTCTCTGACACTTCATGACACACATTGCAAGCTCCATCCTGTGCAGAAAGCACTGGCTTAAACAAGAGCATTTCAATTTTAAGGTAAATGAGGCAGATGAGAAAGGTTCTAAGACACGGTTCTAAAACAGTGTCCACCAGGCCCCAGGGTTCCTCAGTGACTCCAAAGTCGCACACCAGGCTGAAGTTATCCATCACAATGCCACCTTTATTTCTTTTATATATTGAATTCTGGGTAGAATCTCATTGGAAGAAACCCTTCTGCTGTTAAAAAGTGAGCAAATTCTCCACATCAGTAGTCTTTCTTTTTATCTTTTTTTTTTTTTTTAATTCTGGATGCCCATTTATCAAGGGGAGAGTTATTCCCATGATAAAAAGAATAACTTGTTTGAAGGAGAAAAACAATTCTGGAAAATTATTGTGAAAGAATTCAGAAGACAAAAAAGTAAACTGTAATTTCAGAAAAAATCAGTGCCTAACACCTTGTAATAAGGCCTTTTAATGCAAGTATACATCCACATGCATGTGTTATCTGTATTGGGATCATGTTACACATGTTGTTACTGTCTATTTCATTCACTATATTGTAAAAAGTGTTCATTTCACTAACTATTACTCAACAAAAAAAGGAAAAACAAGACTTCTGTCTACACAAAACCCGCATATGGACGTTTATAGTAGCTTTATTCATAATTGGCAACATTTGGAAGCAGCCAATATGTCTTTAGGTGAATGTAGGTGAATGGTTCAATGGACTGTGGTCCATCCAAACAATGGAATATTCTTCCATGCTAAAAACAAATGAGCCATCAAGTCATGAAAAGACATGGGGGAATATTAAATGCACATCACTAAGTGAAAGAGGCCAACTGAAATGGCTTCGTAGTGTACGATTCCAACTATATGACGTTCTGAAAAGGGAAACTGTGGAGACAGTAAAAAAATCAGTAATTGCCAAGAGGGGAAGGAGGATGACCAGGCACAGAGGATTTTTAAGGCAGTGCAACTACTCTGTATGATACTATAATGGTTGATACATGTTATTAAACACTTCTCCAAACCCACAGAATGTAAAACACTGTTAAACAAAAACCTTCACTGCCAAAAGCTTTTTCTGAAAGAAGGGGTTTTTTGAGCCACGTGCCAGCCCAGAGAAGGACCCGGCCCTGGGACAGGCCGACCAAACCACCACCAGCAGAGCTGGATGGACAAGACAACGTGGCTGCCACCCTGAGGCTGAGGGGGCTCTTTCATGCAGTGAATTTGGGGAAGAAAGATGTAAGCTGTTTTAAAAGAATTTACATTGGCTATAGATAAGGATAAAGGAGAAGGCGAAGCAAAGAAAATTCTGGAATAGGTGCATAGTCCATAAGGAAGAAGTGTTCACCACTGTAGGATTGATTGTAGGCCACGGTCCAGAAAGTTCACGAGTAAGGGAGATGCGGTGGTGTCTGGTAGTCAGCTATTCTCTTCAGATAAGAGCTGAAATAGCTGCCTGGAAGTTGATTCAAAGTTTCAACACACATTCAGGAATGCGAACCGCCTTCTGTTGATTTCTGCCCTTGACTCTGTTAACCGTTTCAACTTCTCGGCTCTCTCTTCTTCCTGCCACCCGGCCTGCTATAATTTAATGTAGGGCATATCGGAATTCTCTGTGAACAGCAAGAGTGAACCCTAATGTAAACTATGGACTTTGTAGGTCTATTGATTGTAACAAGTGCACCACTCTGGTGAGAAAAGTCAATGATGGGGGAGGCGATGGAGGGAAGGGGGCAGGGAATATATGGGAAATCTCTGTACTTCCCCCTCTGTTTTGCTGTGAACCCATACTGCTCTAAAAATTGTTTCACAAAAAAACAACAAAAACAAAAAATTAGGCACTTTACTATTGAAAACAGGAATGCGAAGACTGAGAAGTAGCTATTGGATTTGGTAGCAACGGCCCTGGAGGGGCCTTGGCAGAAGCCATCTCAGTACAAGCCTGCTCCCAGAGGGCTGAGCGAGCAGGGGCGAGGGGTGGTCACCAAAAGGAAGGGCAACTCTGTCAGGTGAAGGGAAACTCTTCGGCTGTGAAGGAAAGGAAGGAAGATAGAAGCCCCGTGACTGTGGGATCAAGCAGATTTTGTTGTTGCTGTTGTTATTTTGTGTTATTTTGTTTTAAAGACAGTAAAGTGTTGGGGGCGGTAGAAAACAATAGTGATGCTTGACATTCCATAGATGGTGGGTAACTTGGGGCAATTTCACTGTAAAAAATAAGTATAACCGTTCAAATTGAACATATATCCAATTTTAATATTGGTCAAGCTAGGTGTTAGATGAAGGGAAAAATGAATAAGGGGTATCTCTGTCCCTGCCCCCAGCACCTGTAGCTTGGACTCAGCTCATCTTTTCTGCAATTATCCTCTCATTTTCCTAGTTCCAGGGGTCCAGCCCAGAAAAGGAAGGTACTCTGAGTCAGAAGTACAGGGTAGTTTGGTATCAAAGGACTGCATGAACTTTGTGGATCCTTTCAGCTCAGAGACGTGCTAATGACTTATTTCTGTGAGTTCTGTTAAAGTAAAGGGAACCAATGGCCACACGGGCCATGACAAAAAACAGAAGCTGAGATTCGGCCTTTCACCTCTTGGGGCATGTTCAAAAGCACTCCACACCTGCACACTTCCCACCTTCCCTCCCCATTGCTTATGATAACATTTCAGACATTATTGCAGAAAGGAGGGAGACAGGAAATTCTCTACACCATCCTGAGAACAGAATAGGTTATGGATATTAAAGAGCTCAAATGGTACCTAGAAAGATTATCCATGAAAAGCTGACCCAGGTATGTACATACCTCACTCATTAATTACAGCAAGGTCTGGCTAAGGAAGGAAAATATGCCCCTTTAGCCCAACTGATAGAAGGACCCTCGTTCCCACAGGGAAGTTTATCGGCTCTTGAAGATGCTGAGCTAGTGTTCACACCAGCAGACCAAGCCTTGGGCTGCCAGGAACATAAAACTAGCCTTGGCCTCCATCCTTTGGAAACCAGGGCTGGCTGAGTGTAAAGGGAGATTTGTGCAGCATCTAGTATTAACTTCATTTAGCACTTTCCTGAAAACAGAGCTGGGGTTGAATGATTACAGTAGACACAGGAGCAAAAAGCAGAGATATGAATGAGTCTGTTCTGAAATGTCTAATAGGCGCTGTCTTCTTTATAATAACTTAAAAGGATATTTTGAAAGTTGTTTGCCAGGCAAAGGAGATCAGGGTCCGTTATGCCCAGGATTCTCATCGTTGTGTCTTTGCTCCAATGTTTGATTTCCAGGGCGAAGAGCAGGTCACCATTGAGCAGGCTTCTCTAAGAAATGAAGAAGACGAGGAGTATGATCAAGAGATGCATCCAAAAGGGTACAGGTTTAAACCAGAGAATAAACACACCTACCTCCTAAACAAATGGTTTTGCTACTTTGTTTATTCTCATCTAATTTTTTTTTAAGATTTTATTTATTTATTTATTTATTTATTTATTTATTTAGGAGAGTGGAAGGGAGGGAGAAAGAGAGGGAGAGAAACATCAGTGTGTGGTTGCCTCTCACGTACCCCCTACTGGGTACCTGGCCCACAACCCAGGCACATACCCTGACTGGGAATCGAACTGGCAGCCCTTTGATTTGCAGGCTGATGCTCAACCCACTGAGCCACACCAGCCAGGGCCTCACCTAATTTTTAAACAGCTATTATTTATTAGAGATGGTCACCTCCACCCATCCTTTTTCCTCACTATCCACCCAACCATTTCAGAAAAATTAATGGAGCTCTATGATAATCAACGTTGTAAATTCAAACTGCTGATGTCCTGGGAACTCCAAACCCAGGACACTCTTTTAATTACAGGTGTAAATTACTAACTAATTGCTCCAGTCCACACAAAAGTAGTTAATTCATCTTCTCAGTGTCAATCAATAAGCAATTGGTTTCTCAAAACCCAATCTACTCACTATTACCTTAAGGTATCCTGAAGGTATTCCAAACCTTTATCACCCCTTGAGGTAGGAGAGGCAAATTTATTATTATTATTATTATTATTTATTATTATTATATCAAGAAAATGAAGCTCAGAGAAGCGACTTTACTGCAGGTTAGTCAACTAGGGAGGAACAAAGCTGACTTACAGTTTCCGCTTCTGGTTCCTGTTCCAAGATTAGTCTGGTAATCTATCGTAACACTTAAATATTTGCCAATTGTCTAAATTCCTATTTAAATTTAATTTAACTTCCTAAGTCCCTGAGGAACGTGGCTTTTGTGTATCGGAGAATATCTCTGGAGTTGGTCAGACTTAAGATTGAAAGATCTTGTCACATAGACACCATCAAGAAATATTTACTACCCTGGAAATAAATGTAAGCTTAGTTCCATCCTTCATTGCACTTCCTGAGTCACTGACCCTGAGGGCTTAGAGAGTCTCCTGGGTAGTCAGAGGTCCTCAGGTTTCACTAATGTTAATGGGACAAAACAGCCACAGGGCATTGGAAGTGGATCAGGCTAGATAACCAGATGACGGAAGCATCCATTTCTAGCTGCTTTATTGTATTCGGTGTCAGGGTGCTCTAATGGACTACACACACTCCCTGCAATTAAAAAATCTGATATCCAGCCTCAAGTAGATGGATGTTCCCTATTAAATATTGCCTTTCACCACTGGTGCTTTTTAACACTATATCCACAACTGAGGATAATGTATTATTCTCAATAAGACCATAAAAACTTATTTTACTACACTTCTATTACCCCGACATCTCCTAGAACAGTATTTCTAACTCTCAGTGCACACATTCACACATGTACATAATGACAGAACTTTTATGAAATAATACCTATCATCGCTACGCGTGATGTACTCTAACATGTCCTATTTCTTTTAGTGATGGCTATCATTCGCACCCCATGAATGGGTCCCAACCCACAGCTATAAAATATTGCTCCAGAAAAGCAATATACACTCCTGTTTCATTTATCTAGTAATTCAACAAATGCAGGTCCAAGGTGCTGGCACTATAGGGCTCACAGAGATCTATTCTCCAGGAAGTCAGTCAGATCAAGGCTTCATAACAAAACACCATAAAAAGGACAGTGGGAGTAAAGTGCAAAAGAACGCCTCTGTCTGAGGATATGCAAAAAGGCTTTGTAGAAGGGAAGACCTTGGGCTATACCCTGAAACTTGAAGGGAGCTGAGACTTGGACATGCGGGCATGACTGCCAGAAAGAAGGGAACTGGAGGCGCCAGCCTGGGGGAGGGAGGTCACAGCAGGGAGCTGAGTCCTTTGAGGTCCTAGAGGTTGGGAATCTTCTATGTGGACAAGAAGTAGTTGTTTTTGAAATGCTATCCAGTGGCCTGGAAGTGGCAAAGGTTCAATGTGCAAATAAATTCCTCTCACCTGGCCTCAAGTGGGAGGAGAGGCCTCCATTAGATGTGGCATTGAGGAAAGAGGCACCTTCAGGGAAGCCAGGGTTCAGAGCAGATATGCAGGGGCCAGGAGCATCCCAGGGGAAGCAGAGGGCAGTGGGTGTGGGTGCGGCCCTGTGGCTCCTCCAGTCTCACTCACTGGTGGCCATGATCTTCCCAAGGAAGTAATCACATACACGCATTGCACACATCCTACTCACCACCCCATAATAAAGCCCTGAACAGAAACAAAGACACACCAACAATTCTAGAACTTTCCGAGGAAGCTATATGATGACCTACTGGTTAAAGTTCTCAAATCCACAAAATCCTACTTTCCGTTTCAAGCACCCAGTGAAGCCTGTCAGCTTTCCACTGAAAAGTGTGCTGAGCAGGGATAGGGAACCACCGCCTTACTCGGACTTTACGGAACGAGCGGGATGAGAATTCATTGGACTTTTTTTAAATCAATATTTAATAACTCTGGCTTACAAGCTAATGGAGGCCCTCAGAGTTCAGTGAGAAACATCCTTGTCCTATGTATTATTTTCAGCTTTTGGTTAGTAATCAACCTCCCCACTCTATTTCCAGGAACAGGCCTGTGTCTCTGTGTCTCTGTAATCTCGGCGCTTGGCACATCCATTTAGCAAAGGTGGATACAAACCATGGCTGAGTTTAGTCTACAGTGACATGAGTTTCCCATTTCCATTTTGTAGGACATATGCTTCGTGAATTTGTTCATTAGCTTGCTTTATTTACAAAGCCTCATCTAGCCATAATATATCAGCTTATTTCATGTTGTTGGCTTTACTTCTGCCTGACATTTTGCTTTTGTGTTGTTACAGGTATCTGGCAAGGAAGTACGCTATAGTTTGTGCTTTTTGTAAGAAACACAAAACAACCATTCGGCACATCACCTGGGGCATCCTATTAGCAGGTAAATAACAAAAGGGGATGGGATGCCAGTGTCTCTTTTTGAGGGTCCCCCAAATATTATTCTGAGCTTTCTGTGGAAGGAAAATAAGTCTTCCCTTCCTCTGTACCTCATGAATCATCCAGAGAGGCAAAGAAGTAAATCAACAGGTCCCTGAATTGCAGGTCTCAGCTCAAGTTACCCATCCAGATTGTCTCCCTATCTGGTTAATTTAGTTAACTTAGGTCACCCACTCTGCGCCTTTGTTACTGCGATGTGGATCTGAAAGTTGGTTAATGCAAATCCAGGTAAGTGGAAAACATGCTGGTAATCACAACACGAGGATCTAATTGCAGGAGGAAATATAAGCAATTGATAAATACTTTATGTAGACACAATACTAGGAGTTGTCTAGGGAGGTGTAGTCCACTCCTGTTGCTGAAGGTAGAGCTGTACTGCCTATAGCTGACCCTTGAACAATGCAGGGGCTACAGGCACCAACACCGTGCACTCCCCACCACACACAGTCAGAAATCCATGCATAATATTTGGCTCCGCAGCAAGTTTACTAACAGCCTACCATTGACCGGAAGCCCTACCAATAACACAAAGAGTCGATTAACACAAATTTGTACATGGTATGTATTATATACTATATCCTTACCATAAAGTAAGCTAGAGGAAAGAAAATGTTATTAAGAAGATATTAGAGAAGAGAATCTACATCTATAGTACTTATTTTTAAAAACCCACCCACACAGTTCAAACCTGTGTTGTTCAAGGGTCAGTAATACACAGAAGAGCAGATTTTTAATTTTTTTTCCTCCAAAGCAAAGGAATCCACCCATTTTAAAGAATACTCTGTCTATAAAACATGAACCCTACCACCCAAGTCCGCAGTAATTAACCCAGGACTCCACACCTTCAGAGGCAGTGGTCTTGCCCGTGCTTTCACAGCCAGAACACAGAATAGCAAGGTTGTAAGTTTTCTCTGTATTGGGCCAAGTAATATTTTGTAGGCCATACATCAAAACCACACATCTCTGTCTTCATAGTACAAAACTGAACAGACAGGCGTGGCTGTGTTCCCATTAGACTTTATTTATAGAATAAAAATACATATATATACAAATACAGCTGTACTTGCTGCCTGCAAAAACAAGGGGCAGGCCAAACTTCCCTTACGAACAGAACCGTGTTTGCTGGCCATTAATGAGAAACCTTGCTGTTCTTATCCTAGAATCTCCTCTTCAAAAGCAGCCACCTCTCCTTTAGAGAGTCTGTGGCACTTAGAGATTGTTGATACAGCACTTAGAGATTTTCCCACTGAAACTTAAACCAAATCTGAGCTGCAAACCAGGAGAATCAATCCCTTTTTGCCCATGGTTGCTTCAGCACTGGGGCTTTCTCTGATAGAAGTGCACCTGCTGAGTCTGGCTAGATACCAAAAAATAGTGCTTGGTACTAAGTGAGGGGCCCAGAATCAAGCATCGAGATTCAAGAACTCAAAAGGGTCTATAACAAAAAAAGACCCAGCACCTGCCGTCGTAGCATTCATGGTGAGACTTAAAATCAGAGGAGCCAAGAGTCATATCAAGAACGTCAAGAGCGCCCTTTCTGGGGTGCTCAGTGGGCTGGGCGTCATCCCGGTCAGGGCACAAGCCTGGGTTTCGAGGCCAGGTCCTGGGTAGGGGGTTTGCAAGAGGCAGCCAACTGGCGTCTCTCTCCCTCTCTTTCACCCTCCCTTCCCCTGGCTCTAAAAAATTAAATAAATAAAATGTTTTTTGAAAAAAGAATATCAAGAGCGCCCCTTTACTCAATGGTTTGTTCGTTGATCCTGCGCTCGGCTGAGCCAGGTCAGGGCTGGAGGCTGGTCGCCTGCCAGCATTGGTGATGCTCTCTGTCTGCCTTTGCTCCCTGGACAGCTTACCTGGCTATGGTGATCGCAGCCTGTGTGCTGAATTTTCACAGAGCCCTTCCTCTTTTTGTGATCACCGTGGCTGCCATCTTCTTTGTGATCTGGGATCACTTGATGGCCAAATATGAACCACGAGTTGATGAGTTCCTGTCTCCTGGCAGAAGACTCCTGGACAGCAATTGGTTCTGGCTGAAGTGGTAAATGCATTTGGTTCTCTTATGACAGTTGGGAGGGGTGTTAGTTTTTTTCCAATGCTGTTCCAAAAATTTGATCTGAAATTGCTTCTTCATTGATGGGATGTTGCGGCTAGAGACAACCTCAGGGATAATCTGTTAAAATGTGTTTATCTTACAAACAAAAAAGCAAGGCTTAGATAAGGCAATGACTCGTTAAAGACATGTTCAAACGGCCCTATAAACTACCTTAATTTCAAGTGCTACTAAATGATAAAATGTTGTCCAAAACATGGGACCATTCTACTTGGGGAGGCAGCTTCCTGCTCTGGCCTCCTTGGGAGGAAGAACCTGTGAATTACTAAAGCCAACGTTTTCCTATAGGACTTGGGTCCTGTGGGTGACCACTCAAGACTTTTCCCTCAGTCTCTGTCTGTGGGGCCTCCTCTCCCTCCAGGTGGCCCCCCAGGGTAGGATCCAGGACTGGTTTTCCCCAGGATGGCCCACCTGGGATCTACTAGGAAACTTCACACATCCTTGGCCTTATAAACCTGGGTTGTGCAGTATCAACCCAGCACCCTTTCTGGCTCTGCCCTCCAAGCCATGAACCAGGCTTGTCATTGTCATACCTGCCAGATTCCCCAGGGAGTCAGAACCCAGTCTCAAGTCCAGCTTAGCTCTCCAAGGCTCAGGTAAGTTGCCTCAGCTGCAGAGAGCACATTTCAAGTTCTCCCTTAAAAAGTAACACCTCACTGATCTCCCAAAACAGAGGTGAGGACTCCCAGTAGATCTTTCAAAGAAATAATGAGACTGCTCCCTCCAGATATACTTTTTCCTCCCTGACCTCTTTATACATCCTTGAACCAGCAAAGAGCCCAAGAGTTGTGAAGTGAGGGAGACACGTTGCTTAATTTTTGGGCTCTCTGCCTTTACAGCCACAACCAAAGAGGATCTGTTGCAATTTGTAGAAGCACAGCTTCCTGGTGCCAGGGTTTGTTACTCTTGTTAGTATTTTTTGTTTGGTAGTTTAAAACTGATTGAGATTTTCAAGTCAGCACAGCAAATGATGCCAAGGCCTCTTTTCCGGTTCTCTTAGGGTAGTTTGGAGTTCACTGATCCTGGGGGTTATTTTCTGGCTCTTCCTTGACACTGCCAAACTGGGCCAACAGCAGCTGGTGTCCTTCGGTGGGCTCATCATGTACATTATCCTGCTATTTCTATTTTCAAAATACCCAACCAAAGTAAGTACAAAACTTATCTTTTGGAAGGGGCCCCCTTTTTCCTCATGTGTAAATTGCTCAAACTAATGAGCGTGGGACAATTTAACTGTTATTCAATGTTTGTCTCAACTTACTGTGATATTTTAACTGCCTAGGTTGCCCTTCTTGCAGAATTTTCATTGTACAGTTACTCTCTCATTTTTCACTCTCAGTAATTTTCCGGTTACACAACCAGTGAGATGTTCTCTTCCGTCAAGTCCAATTGCTGCTCAAGTACCCACCTCCCCCCTGTGAAACATAAATACAAAGTACAAAGAAAATTCATCCATTTTGATCCAGATTTCCACAGACCAGCAAATAATCTAATATTCTACCACTGGATTCCACAGTTTATCAAATTTCCATTTGCAATTTAGGCTGTTTCACTCCAAAACTCTGTTCTTAAACAGTTTTGTTCACATGGAATTCAATTCTCATCCTTATTCCATCAGCCTGTAACTCATTAAATGCGCAAGGATTCTGGGCCATTGAAGCTTTCGTGTATGACTCATGCAGCAAACTCTGGAAGACTTCCTGGCTGAAAGGGTGACCCAAGGAATAAAAAAAGTCACCTAATATGATCTCAACTCTGTGCCCTGTTCTGGTGAATGTCTCCACTGTGTTCTACGTCTCCAACCCCATACATAGTTCTTTGCAGGCCACTCATCTCTGCACCAAAAATGAGAGCAGATGATTGTCCATTACTGCTGTACTCTCTGGGTCTGCATTAGAATTAATTGGTGCCTTTTACAGTGAAATGAGAGCCCCTCAACATGGTGGAATTTCACTTAATTCACTTACAGATCATCAGATCAACAAACCTTGGGCACACAGAGAAGCCATGTTCTGCCTTTCCATTTTCCAGGTAAAGGAAATAATGGCACGTATCTAATATGAAGAGCACAGCTAGAAAGGCCAGGTCCTTCCTCCTGTAATGGCCCTTCTAAGCTCACTCTCGTGTCTGTTTTTTTATCGTGACATAACAATTACATACTCTACCAGGACTGAAGTTTTCAAACTCAGGAGTAGCAAGAGGGAATGCAGCCCCGAGATGTTAGGAGTGTGAGTCTATCACGGGCTTCTCTGCTCGTGGCTGCTTTTGGCCTCCCACAGAAGGCAGATCACGGGCCATATGGCAGAAGCTTCCAGGAAAATAGGGATCTTTTGGGCATTGTGGCTGAGTTTAGTATTCATTTTCTAATACGATATATCTCTTCCTCTTTCTGTATAGGTTTACTGGAGGCCTGTCTTTTGGGGACTTGGGTTACAGTTTCTTCTTGGACTCTTAATACTAAGGACTAAGCCAGGATTTATGGCCTTTGATTGGTTGGGCAAACAAGTTCAGGTAAGCTGGGTTCAAATGAACGCCTTGCTTTTATAATGCTTTTAACATCTGGATACAGCTCTCAAGACATGTCAGAAATAGGTTTATTTGTCTGCATTAGTTGACTCAAATTTTAATACTGTAGCACGAGTTAGACAAATAGTTTTGTTTATGCAAGTATGTTAATCCATCTAGTTTATTAATACTATGGCTGTCCCTTCCCCAAGTCATCCACTACCTCACACCCTATCCCGATTGCCCCCTTTACTCTGCTCAGTGGGTGTCACGCTGTTAAAATGATTCCACAGATAGAGAAGAAACAGGCCTTCTTTGTATCTAGCGGGAACTAGTGCCTCCTATGTGCCACCTGTGACTCGCTGGAGCAATTAACCACACCTGGCCCATTCCTGAGCATTCTGGGATCAGACCGAATGTCAGAGATGACAGAAAATCTCTATGCAAGTACAGTTCAAAAATACACATTTATGCCATCCAGGAGTGGGCGAAAGCTGAGTAAACTAACTTTCCAAACCTATCCCACAAGTCTGCTGGGCCCCTGGCCTCTGGAGGGCCTGGCAGGTCCTGGGAATTGTAACCATTGCCTCGGTGGTCGTAATGATCTTCTCTTCTCCTTTCTTCAACTCAGACATTCTTGGCGTACACTAACGCTGGTGCTTCATTTGTCTTTGGTGAGAAATACACAGACCACTTCTTCGCGTTTAAGGTAAAGCCAAAAACCAGATATATATACCTGCCGGGCCTGTCATAGGTGCATAGCATATTATTACCCTTTTTCATTTACAACTATATATGAAGTTAGTGGACTGCAAACATTGTGCTTTGTTACTATGGTATTAAAGGAAACATCAGAGGAAGTCAGAAATATTTTTAAAAATCCTTTGGCCAGAGGCTAGTAGCATTGCCTGAGATACTTATGAAAATCACATGGGGTAACAGTATCTGAGATTTCAGGGAAAAGTACGTGGCAGTTAATAGGGTCAGGACTGGTGACGGCTCTGTGCTCAGGAAACCCCTCAGTCTCAAGCACACCAGGTCAGCTGATCACTCACATCCCTTCTGTTCTTCCAGAGCCAACCCATGCTAAATCTTCCGCATCTTTCCTGGAGCACAGCCTTTGCTCAGGCAGGCCTGCGGAGGCTGTGCCTTCTCCCAGCCAAAGGAGGGATGTTATTCTACAGAGAAAGGCAACCTGGCCCCATGCCTAGGCCTAATAGGTTTCCTCCCAAGGCTCCCAGGAAGCTCACCTTCCTCTGGGGAAATCCCTATAAATACCTGTTGCTGAGTCAGAAAGATACATGTGGCTTTTTCTTCAGCATTTTTTTTTTTTTTGTGGTATGTTATTGTTCTTACACTTCTAAATTGTTTGCTCACTTAGAGACTCCAAATGTATCTCTAAAATGAAAATCAGTTAGGCCAGCTGTTCATGGGGAATCTTTTTTTAAACTGCTAATTTTTTAAACTGTTAAGTTTATGCTGCGGTGCTGAGATAACTAAGCCAGCTCTGAAAGGTCAAGTGTGTATAAACTGAGATTGAAATATGTTCCTATCATGAATTTAATTCAGAACCAGAAAAAATGAAGTCACAAGGAAGAAGTAACTTGCTGCCCAGACTGTCTGAGTGTCTTGAGAGCGTGTCCCCCAGGGGCAGCAGCCTCTACCCTTTCTGCCAAAGCGGAATCCCTGTGGGCACAGTGTGGGGATGAGCGGCTCCAGCTCCCTGAAGCTTTCAGGAAGGCTCTGCCTACCCATTAGAGCCAATAAAAGCACATGAGTGAGCTCTCAATAATGGCACAGGATGTCTTTTAATATA
Source organism: Mormoops blainvillei (assembly GCA_004026545.1). Classification (NCBI taxonomy): domain Eukaryota; kingdom Metazoa; phylum Chordata; class Mammalia; order Chiroptera; family Mormoopidae; genus Mormoops; species Mormoops blainvillei. The sequence goes on from PVJD01002264.1 coordinate 61,461, forward strand.
TATTATTAATAGAGTTTTCTAAATTAGATCTTGTACAAATTGTCTTCGGTCATCTTGTGCCTCTGGTGGCAGCTTATCCCTGGCCATTTAGCTGGGGAGCAGAGGGTCTGGAGGGGTGCAATGGGGGAGGGGTGCAGAGGGATGCAGACCACAGCTAGGTGAGCTCTGCAGGGTAGAAGCTGCTCCCTGTAGACACGACAGGCTGCACTGAAGACACCCAAAGAGCATTGGGAAAATAGGATCTGGAAAAAGACAACATTTTTCTTAACACAGAAGTTAACAAATTTACCCAGTTTAACCATTTTAGTGATTCAAAAATCTGTAAGTAAAATCATCATCGCTTTAAAAGCTGAAAGAACGCGTGCTTACTCCCTAGGAGGAACAGTGTGTAAGCACTTACCATGCAGTATCTGATCTGTGCAGCCACTGTGAGTGAGCATCCAAGGCTACTCCCCTAGGTTGCCCTGCTAACGAGCAGTGGCACCCATGTCTGTTTCAGATTGGAACGACAACAATATCTGCCAGTAGGCTTCTGTTTGTTGATCTAGTTATTATGAATTCCCCTAAACCTTCATTCCTTCTCTGCGAAACTAAAGACCAACTTATCATGGTAGCAGAGAAAACTATGTCAAGCTGCCTATGAAATATACACAAGTTTACCCAGAACAAATTGGACTAAGAGACAGTCAATGAGGAAGCTGCCTAATAAAAGGGTTGCTGAGTTCAAGAGGCATTTCAGTATTGTTATGATGTCTCAGAGATGGGTGGGACAGAAAGGAGACTGATCTGAAACTTACACATACTACTTGGACCAACATTAACAGATGATCACTTTCTTCCCCACCCAACCCCCCAGGTCCTGCCCATCGTGGTTTTCTTCAGCACTGTAATGTCCATGCTCTACTACCTCGGACTGATGCAGTGGGTCATTAGAAAGGTACCTGGACTGCAAGGATCGGGTGACAGCTGTAGAGTTGCATTATTTCAGGGACCAAGTCTTACATGCCTTTTATCTAGGTTTTTCCAAGTACTTTTCTCTTTGTACCAAGATCCACCGCCACCACCCCAGTTATTAGGTTGAAATGCCCAGAATCCCACATGCTTCCATAAAGGGAATTTTATCTCAGGGACTTCTGTTAGCAATTACTTCTTTAAGCCAAAGACTTGACTCCAACAGGTCAGACACATGCCAGGGAAAACTGCCCACCTGGTGCCTTACACAGAATCACTCTGTGAGAGGAGGTCACAAAAGTGGGCACTCCTGGTCTAGGAGTTGCTAGGGAATCAAAGCGAAAACAGGGAAAGTGCTGTTTCTTTTTTCCTCCTGGGGGAGTTTGATAAGCACATAACAAATTTTTTTAAGTCTGAAAAGTTAATCTCATTCCTACTGTCCCAGCAACTGTCAGTCATTTATACTCTATATGTCGGATCAAAAACCTAGGACATTTGTAAAATAGTCTGAATGCACGTGAGAGCGAGGTAGTACATGCAGGACCTGGGCACACTCGCAGTCCTCCTTTGATCCCTGTAAGTAAATAAAGTGGATCAAGAAAGAGAGAGGCAAAATACCAGCAGAATTCAGAATTTCAGCAAGAGTGCCAGGGCCCATAATTATCTGATTGTCAATTTTGACATTCAGAATCACCATGCTCGCATCTAAGCAGAAAGGAGAGAAAATGCAATTGCAAGTCCTCATCCAGAGGTGGGCCCCACAGGCTCCAGTTGGAAGGACCAGTACAAAAGTGGGACCATAAACTATGTTCATTGGAGTTAAGTAGAAAAGGCCAAACCTCAACCACATGGCACTACTTAGTAGCTAAGGTGATCTTTGACAAAACAACTGTTCCGTGCCTCAGTTTCCTCTTCTATAAAATGAGCATGATTATAAGACCTCCATTAAAGAGTTATCATGAGGATTAAATGCATTACTGGGATAAAGAGCTTAACCCAGTGCTTGGAATGCAGTAAAGCCTGCGTGACTATTTACAATATTTCAACAGAAATTCATCTGTATAATGTTCAAGTATATACAGTGACTCAGGCATACGACTCAAATAGGAGGATTTGACCGGCCTGTTCCATGGACTAGATATGATGTACTCACATGTAATACCATCGCTGCCTGTCAACAACCGTTGAAGGTCGCAGTATCATCCTGCAGTTTAAAGATTTGTATCCCCACTTTGAAGTTTTGTGAATATACAAATAGTTCTTCATTGACTTTTCCTGTATAGGTTGGATGGATGATGCTAGTTACTATGGGATCATCTCCTATTGAATCTGTAGTTGCTGCTGGCAATATATTCGTTGGACAGGTATGTTGTAATATTAAAAAAATAAAACAAAACACCTGCTAAAATGGATACTCTTCCCAGAAAGTGGAATTTAAAAATGACTGTGTTTTTTTTTAGTGTAAGGGTGTCAAAATAAGGAATGTTCAGTATTAACAATGTCCAGGATTCCAGGGAAAGAGAGAAATTAGTGAGAGCAAGAGAGAGAGAGAGGGAGGGAAAGAGACTCAGATTAAGATGGCTTCCAAGAGCCTCGGTGCACTAATGTGGTATTTAAGTTCTTAAAAGTTATGGACAGGAAGAAAGATTGAATCATTTTATCCAAGCATCGGACTTCTCATGTATAGATTCTCAATAAACCTTTTCGGAACTCATTGAGCTGCTGAGGTCTCTGGCTCGCCCTTCAGAGGCTAGCAGCTCATGCCCTTAAACAGAGTTCGCCATTTATCTTGAGGCGGCAAACATGCACAGGCAGCTCACGTTCTGTAGCATAAGGCTCATCATAACGATGGAGTCCAAGAAAGGCTTTCAGCCAACAACCATGCATCTGTATGAATACTTGAGCTCATTCTCACTTTTCTGAACTGGCCAACAGTCTGTCGTTGCTGAACCTGAAGAAAAATGACGATGAACAAAAGCATTTTTATCTTCCTAATCCATCACATGGATAAATGTTCTTTTGCGTAAAGTTGGTTTAAGAAAAAAAAAACCCTGGCTGGTGAAGCTCAGTGAATTGAGTGCTGGCCTGTGAACCAAAGTGTCGCTGGTTCAATTCCTAGTCAGGGCACATGCCTGGGTGGCAGACCAGGTCCCCAGCTGGGCGAACGTGAGAGGCAACTGATTGATGTATCTCTCGCACATCGATGTTTCTCTCCCTCTCTTGCTCCTTCCCTTCCCCCTCTCTAAAAATAAATAAATAAAATCTTTTTAAAATTAAAAAAAAATGATGCCAAGGGGTATCTCTCCAAACAGCAGCATTCCTAAGGGGTAGATAAGTAAGAAATGGCAATAATCATCCTTATCACTCAGGGTATGTAACTTCAGGCAGAAGGGCATCACGCACCACAGAAGCCAAGCGTGAATGCTTGCTATCATGGCTGCCAAAGGAAATTGGATTTGAAGCAAAAATCAAGTAAGCCAGAAAAACACATGGCTGCAAATCCTAGGCTTACAGCTACTCCAGGCAAGCTGGGGGCCTTCTTATTGGTAAGCCCAGCTTGCTAGCCTGGAGCACTGTCTTTAGTGAGGGGCCCAGAATCCTTCCCTAGGAGTTGAAATTATTATAATTACAGCCATAAAATCTCTCAGAACTAATTAGGGCACCATCTTGAGCTGATTACTCCTACCTGCGGGGTAGGAGAGCGCATGTACTGAGTTTCAATTTAGTCCATAAATTGAAGCTCAACACATTCAATCATATAGAACAATTAGAAATAATGAGGGGAAATTGTGAAATTGCACTCATGCTTCTGTGGTGTTCAATTTGATACTTAATATGCCCAAAGTACAGCTATTATTTATGGAGAACCCTATGCTGCAGGCGGCCAGCCCTCCTTAATGAGGCTCAAGCCTTTACAACTACACCCTCTCCAATTCCTTTCCACCCAAGGTGGGAAAGGGGTCTCTGATTCTCCAAGAGAAAAGGGCCTGTGGACCCCTGTCCTTGTTATTGCTGCTATTTTTTTATACTTGTATCTCTGTTTCCCTGGGGTGTCAGCAAAGTGATTTAGGGCCTGTCAAAGGAAGCTGGAAGATGGGAAGTCACCGAGGCTTGAGAATCACAATTCTCAAGGCCAGGCCATGGGATGGAGTTACTGGGCCAATGATATTCCCACCTTAGAAAAGTGTAGGCAGCCATCTGAATCCAATCCTAGGCTAGATGGGGGCCTTACGTGCATTGGCCTTGCAAACTTTGCAAACCTAACACATGTCTCTATACCATAAGTGTACTGACCTAGAATTCAAATGACTCAGACATCTATGGTGGGGGTCCTCAAACTTGAGCATGCATCACTACCACCTGGAGGGCTTGTTAAAACAGGTTACTGCGCCCCCTAACCCCAGAGTCTCTGATTCAGTAAGCCTGAGGATTTGCATGTCTATGGAGTTCCCAGGTGATGCTGATAGAGCTGGTCTGAGGTCCACTCTTAGAAATACTGCATTTAGAGAATAGAAATTTCAGTACATTGTCATAAACTCCCAACATGTAAAAGGGAGCATTTAATCTGGTTATTCTTGGTTTCCAGTCGGAGTCTCCACTGCTGGTCCAGCCATACTTACCATATATCACCAAGTCCGAACTCCACGCAATTATGACAGCTGGGTTCGCTACCATTGCCGGAAGTGTCTTAGGCGCATACATTTCTTTTGGGGTAAGAATGTTTGGGGAATAATTTATAGAAAATATAACCTCTTCTTTCTTTTTCTATTATTATTTCCCTTTTTTTTCTTTCCACTGCTGCTAGATAAGGAGGCCCAAAGAGTGTCATTTTTGCTGTATTTTTGACCACAGTTTCTTTGGCATTTGAATGGAGTGTCCTTTTGGGGGATTCACTTTCATATCATTGACACCTAAATGTGAATTATATCCAACCATAACAGAATGAAATTATATTACAAGGTTACTTTAGCTGAAAATTTAAATTTAATAAAAATAAATAAAACTACTACTAACATTAGTAAAGGCAATCTAGACCAGGGGTCAGCAAACAAGGGCCCAGGGGCCAAATCTAGATCACTCCCTTTTTTTGTGGTTGAAGTTTTATTGGAAACTAGCTACTCCCACTTGTTTCTCCATGGTAGCTTTCATGCTACAGAATTGAAGAGTCGTGGCCTCTAAAGTCAAAAATATTTACTTCCTCGCCCTTTAGAGAAAATGCTATCTGACCCCTGGCCTAGAGCAGTGGTTCTCAAACCTTACTGCACATTGGAATCACCTGGGAGCTTTTACCAGTCCTCATGCCCAAGCCCATAACCCAGGATAATTTAACTAGAGTCTCATGTGATTAGACCAGGGCATAAATTTTTTTTTAAACCTCCCCAGATTCCAATGTACAGACCCATTTGAGAGCTGGTGGCCTATGGTATGGGACTGGAGAATGTTATGACACTGGTGTGTGTGCCCCAGGCACAGAGCTTCCAAGCCGCACGCAGAAGCAGCCCCCAGTGGAGAAATGGAATAACACAGTGGCTCGGTGATTAGGAATGCTTACAGGATAGGCATGTCTCATTCAAGGACTTCATCTGGGCCTCAGAAAGCCAGTTAGTAAAAACAAGGAAGAACAAAAGAGGCAAGATGACTTCAGGAAGAGCAGTTTGACCAGATCCCCCAGTGGGAGTAGGGAGAGAGGTGCTGAATCTAAAATTATGAAACTATAGGAGATGAGAATCCAGAAACGATAAGGGCGTGGGGAGGAAAAGGCAAAGAGCTTAAGACCGGCAGTGAAGAAAACAGAAATAGCTTACAGACTACAGCGACTCCAGATAAATGAATATTATGTAAAGACACAAAAGATTTCAGGAGAGCAGAAGGAAGATGGAGAGGAGCGTGTCCAGGCCTGCACCCCCAGACGTCCCCTATCTAAATTAATGACATAATTAAATACGGACATGAGAGACTATTTGAACATTCAAAAGGACAACAAAGAGGGGGAGGAGTCCTCTTTGAAAGTCCTACAGCGCAGGATTAATGCTCTTCCGAAATGATCTGACTAGTTTTGCGTTTCTCCCCGAGAAAAGGGTTTATTAACCCAAATTCCACCCTGTTCCCACTGACTCTCACTCAGAGTGCTGCTGACTTGACCACTTGAGCTCTTCCAAGCCTCCAAAGGAACTTTGTTTTCTGGCATCGAAGCAATTCCTGCCCATCTTTTTCCTTGTTAGGCTTTTGGGTCATTCATTCTGAATACAACAGAAAATCTATACCTAAGTTGACCTTTTTCCTCCTGAAATCTCAGGTTTCATCTACCCACTTGTTAACGGCTTCAGTTATGTCAGCACCTGCCTCACTGGCTGTTGCCAAACTCTTTTGGCCAGAGACAGAAACACCTAAAGTAACCCTCAAGAACGCCATGAAAATGGAAAATGGGTAAGTGGAACACGTTCACCCAGTCCATGACGACACAAGTCAGAAGGGGGAAGATGGCAAAAATGTGGTAATCAGCACAGTGAATTATGGCAGTGAACCGAATTTAATTTCCCAGCGACTATTTAGACTTCACCCCAAAAAAACCTTGTTTCAACACTAGAGGAAAACCTTTCTAAATATCTGAATGTCGATACATCTCCTCTACTGACCAATGTAGGTACTTCACCTTAAATATAGCATAGTGTTCATTGAGCTTCAGTTTAAGGGCATTAGAAAGCCATAGAATAACCATTTCTAGAAGTTTCTTACATAATAGGGATGAGACAATGTGGTGTAACTATCCTTAGCCCCTCGTTGGTTCATTTTCTTCGGCTCTGTGCAAAAGGAAAAAAGGGTGGAAAAGACTAAGGGATTTAGGATGTTCACAGTGTTCATGAAATCACAGACTAACCAACCAACATGTTTTTGAGATTCATTTCTTGTTCGTATGTAGGTAAAGTCCTAACCATGAGTGAAAAACAAGTTGTCAAATGTATATATAAAATATGGGTGATTCCACTTATAAAGTTAGCAAATGTGCAAACCTGTGCAACATATTATTTAAGGATACAGATGAGTAAGGAAATTGAAAAGAAAGGGAATGATAAGCAAATTTTAAGGGAGTCAGGCACTTCTGAGACTTGAGGGAAGAGGATGACACTGAGAAAGATCACTGAGGGGCAGAAGGGTGCAACTCAAAGGTGATGGTGACATTCCATTTCTAAAATAATGCTATGAATATTCAGACCTTCTTTGAATTGTTAATTCTTATTCCATGGATATTTTATAAATATTCTCTGATAGCTATTTTTAATTAAATACAATATAATATGTTTTTCTTTTCCTCATTTTTCCATTATAAAGACCCCATATTAAAATAGTATGCGTATAACAGACACTCGTCACCTACACTCAACAGTTACAAGTATCATTCATGATTTCATAGAATTCAAGTGAGTATTTTGACTCAGGCAAGGGCCTGAGAGTTGGTCCCTCCATCCAAATGAGTTCTGAATTGCCCATTTCCATATATGTGATATACGTCCACCAACAACTCCTCGGTAATTCTGGGGTTGCTATTTTTTGATAAAGTGATTCAAGGAATCTCCTAGAAGCCGCAACGCAGGGAGCCTCCTCATCCATCTCCCTGGTGGCAAACATCGCTGTGAATCTGATTGCCTTCATAGCCCTGTTGTCTTTTGTGAACTCAGCCCTGTCCTGGTTTGGAAACATGCTGGACTATCCACAACTAAGTTTCGAGGTATAATTCTACCATATTTCTCTTCCATTTTATTTCTGCCTATCTTTGTTTAGAAATAAAATAGGTTTGTGAACAGCCTTCCCTAACTACCTATAGTGCACTCTTACCCAATGTGCACACTTATCATGTAGCTGCCATCTCCCCTTCCCTGACGCTTACCACCCTCCTCTGCTCAACATTCAGTCATTCTCTCCTGACCCCATCCCAAGAGTCCAGTTGTGTTGCTACCTTTCAAGGCCAGACAGGTTCACGGAATTCGTGCAGATGGAAGAATATTCACAGAGCCATTGGGATGTCTGACATGCCTTTATTCATGGGTGGGGGAGCCATGCATGCTGCAAGCTGTGTGTCTCTGCATGTCACACTGTATGTCACCTGTCCCCTCTCTTCTCTGTCTCTGTATATCTCTGCGCGCACGCGCGCGTGTGTGTGTGTCCAGTGAGAAGCCCCTATCCCCTTAAGTACTAGAGACAACAAAGCTGGCAAAAAGCCCAAATTTAAATAACAGAGCCTGATTCTGCACATGTGAGCCCACTTCATGTTATGGGAACCATTTATCAGACCCAGTCTCAAGGCTATGAGAACACTAATTTATCAGGCCCATTCAGGGTTGTGAGAAATTGCTTCTCTTAGTTACCTGGACACCTGGGTGAGGAAGCCAGACTGCCTTCATTTACCCTACACCAGATTATTTCAAGTGACCAATTCCAACCCTGATTCCATTAGGCAAGGGTGTGCCAAGAGATTCCTGTGCCTCAGGGAAACACAGAAGGGGCAGGGATAATCTTGTCACAAGGGTGAGGCAGAAGCTAATCCCTACTCTAATAAAGTATCTATTTTTGGCTTTTTGTAGCTAATATGCTCCTACATCTTCATGCCCCTCTCCTTCATGATGGGAGTGGACTGGCAGGACAGCTTTATGGTTGCCAAACTCTTAGGTTATAAGACATTCTTCAATGAATTTGTGGCTTATGAGCATCTCTCAAAATTGATCAACTTAAGGAAAGAGGCTGGACCCAAATTTGTGAATGGCGTGCAGCAATATATGTCGGTGAGTTAACATTTTGGTTGTCAGTACATGTTTTCATCACATACATGTATTCATCAGATAGTTACTGGTGCCTCTGCATGTCAGGCAGCAGGCCAGGCACTTGGGATACACTGGAGAACAAACCAGACCAAAATCCCTGGTCTCACAGAGCTCACAGTGTATGTAGCACCTCCTAATTTTCAGTTATGTTGAATTTATCAGTGTATGTCTGTGTGTGCACACATGTGCGTGCATAAAGAGAAACACAACTAATCCTCACCACTGTGGTAAGGATTACTTTTGAGCACTATAGATCCAAACCTGGAGTCATATAAACTAAGACTGGAATCAATCAATCAACAAATATTTATTGAACACCTTCTGTGTTCAGCGTACTTAGGTACTGAGGCCACAGCACTGAACGAGTGATGAGGTCTAAGCCCTAATGAATCTCATAGTCTAATGATCAAGAAGGCCCCTTCCTTCCAGCTGCAGCAGTTCTGCGAACTCTGGGAAACCACCTACAGGCAACATAGTGCCTGGACATCCTAAAGAAATAGTGAGACACAGTCGCCACTCCACTCTCCAAGTGGGTGAGAGAAGAGAAAATCAGGGTCTGTGGTCTGAGCCTCTGAGACAGGCATCCCACAGCTATGTCAGGACTTCAGGTCACTGGGCTGCAAAGAGATGCTCATGCCTGCTTGGGCCTAGATGGGATAAGGGAACTCATGTTAGACCATTATTCAGTCCGTATTTGCAGTTAAGTCTCTGACTTTTACTTCTCTGAAGAACAGAGTTGTCATACATGAAAGCTCTTGGGGAATGGTGAACATTTCTGACCATTACTCACTGAAATAATCCATTTGGAATTAATGTCCTAGGCATGTGTTTGGCTTTAAAAGGAAAGGGGAGAAGAGCATGCTGCCCAAGGTTCTAACGGAGACAGACTGCCCACCTCTGAACACCGCCATCTCGCCCAGCCTCCCAAAGACCAAACATGCAAATTTACTCCCACTTATTACACACATATAATAGCATACTCCAGAAGAGTACTAATTTGTATTTTATGGCCAGGGCTGATAGGAACAGTGGTTTTGTAGGTCTCCTGTTTCTCATATGTTCGTTCTTCAACTGACAGCACAGTGAAGCTTGGCCCAATATCCTCATTGTTTAGATGCCACCACTACCCTGCTAGCTTTCCTGCCAAAAGTAAACAATAGGCTAGATTCAATGAAATATTTTCCATCCCCAACTGCCGGCTGTCAGGAGGAAGTGGTTTTCTTAATGGGCAAAGTAAGTTCAGAGTTCTGGCGATCCTAAGCAGGTTTGTGGAAAGGTTATTAAGAGGGTAGAGAAAAGAACAGTAGAGCTGATTTGGGTTGGGGATGAGCCTAACCCGAAGCAGGTGCACAGAGAACATTTGGAAATGTGGGCGCAACGTCTTCTACAAGTGTTGTGTCATCATGGGAAAAGCATTTTTGGTTTTCCCATTCTTATTTCCAATCAACGAAATGGGAATGAGTCCCTGCAACTTCTTGTTTACCAGCTAAGATGTGGTGAGAGTGCCCCAACAGTCACCTAGGAAAGGTGCCATGTAACTGGAGTGTAAGATCTGGGTGCATGAGGCAAAAACCCAGTGTAATCCACTGAATTTTGCCCACTGCTGACCTCCATTTAAGAGGTCAGAATATGTATGTAGCACCCATGTACCCAGAATGAGCTCCATCCTGTTCTCTTCCTTAACCATAATACCTTGCATGTTTGTTTATATGTAGTGCATTCAATGGTACAGAACTCAAAAGACGCAAAAAGATGGAGAGGGAAAAGTTAATCACCCTCCCTGCCCCCAGCCCCTCTCCCTGTACACTACTAGCTTCTCTATTCTTAACCTTGCTCATTGCATTTAATGACCTATTTCGGATGCCTTTCTCTGTCAATGTCTGTGGTTAGTCTGTTATACAAACACACCATAATTCATTTTAACCAGTTCCTTGCCGATAAACATTATTACCAATTTTTTGCTATCGGAAGTAGTGCGACAGTGACTGTCCTTGCTCATATGGCACCTTTGCTCACGTGCAAGAAGAGCCACAGGATCTATTATCAACGTCCCGGCACGGTGCAGCTCGTTCCATCATGTGATCTTGCACATTGATGGGAAAAGGCAAAGTGCAGTCATCCCAGCCTCCTTTTCCTCTTATTATGAAAAACCCTCCATGGCCCCATCTGTGTATCCCCTCCCCATAATTCCCCCGAAAGGGGAAAGAGGAATCTCAAGTGCTTTATGTCATCTCCCTCCCCATGGTCTCTTAATAGGCCTGCCTATCTTTGAAGCCGATTGCACTAAATGAAAAGCCCTAGAGAAAGCAGGGAATGAGAATGAGCTTTTCCAGAAACACCGGGCTGCTCAAATACTTGAAATATTTTTTTCCTGCTTACTATATGCACACTGATTGAAAACCAACAAAGGAGTTCTCAGAAACCATGACAAAGAAGAGGGGCCTTATAATCAACAAAAACTTACCATGACCACTTGAGTCTTAAATGTGAGCTTTGAAAAAAAACCCAGGCAGTGAAAAGGGGAATAGAAGGCACCCCTGCTTTGAACGTAGCATTGGCCTGGTTTGTTTTTCGCATCAAATCGTAGCTTTTTTAGGATTTTGGAAAAGAATATTATTGCCTCAATTGTGTGGGTGCCATTACCAGATTGGGTCTGCCTCTGGTGAACAGCAACGTCCTCTGAACCTTCTGAGCCCCCAGTCGTCAGTCCCTCGACCTGAGAAAGAATGATCGGGCCTGAGCAGCGCCTCTTGACCTTGTGAATTGAGGCGGACGGCCACGTTCATGGTCCTACGAATTCACCTTCCATCATCTCACCGCCTTGTGAGGACTTCTAAGTGGGCACCTAATAGTCCCGCGGGATGGTCAGAGCCGAGGGACAAAGACAGGCACACACCACAGTCACACTGAGCGGAACTCCGGTGGTAGCTGTGGGCTTCCTTTTCACTAGTATACTTCATTTTAACTTACATTCTTTTTCCTGAAATACAGTTTACATACAAAAAAAAAGCCTGTCTTTGGTGTGCGTGAATTTTGACAAAGGTGTCACCTGTGTAACCATGACCACAGTCAAGATACAGAACATTCCCATCACACCTAGAAAACTTTGCTCCCATCCCATTGTAGGCAGCAACCTCCTCCCCAGTCCCAGGAAGCCAATGATCTTTCATTGTAGATTACCTTTGTTTATTCTAGAATTTCATATGAATGGATTCACTTAGTATTCATGGTTTTGCATATATTAGTTATTTTCCTTTTTATTGCAGAGTAGTATTCTATTTTATGGATATCCACAATTTGTTTGTCTTTTTGCCTGTTGAAGGGTATTTGGGTTGTTTCCAGCTTGGAGCTACTGTTAATAAAGCTACCGTAAATATTAATATACAGCTTTCTTGTGGGTATATGTATTTATTTATCCTGGGAAAATTCCTAGGAGTGGGATTGCTGGGTCATACAGGCAGCATATGCTAACTTGATAAGAAACTGCCAAGTATGTTTGTATTTTACAAACAGGCTGTGTCAGCTTGCGTTCCCACCAACAGTGTACAAGAGTTCCAATTGCTCCAGATCCTCTCCAATGCTTGCTAATGTCCATCTTTTTTAGCCTGTTTAATGGATGTGTAGTGGTATCTCATTGTTTCATTTGCATGTCCTGGTAAGTAATGATGTCGAACATCCTCCCGTGTGCTTATTGGTTATTTACATATCTTTTGTGAAATCTCTTTATCTGTTTTTATTGGGTGCTTATCTTCTTACTATTGAGTTATTACAGCTCTTTATACAGACTGAGTAAGTCCTTTGTCAAATAACTGTAATATAAATATTTTCTGGGACCAATTTGTAATTCAACAACTAGTACTGTGCCTGGCACATTGTAACAGGTGGCCAGGTCATCTTGAATGTTAGAAGTTGCCATTGAGCGGAAAGGAGCAATTTGTAGAGGCAAAGATGACCAGCCCCAAGACCTTTGTAGAGAGTCTCTGAATCCACACAGCCCCTTTCCCTCCCTCGAAATTCAGGGAGAGATGGAAACAAGAGCCTAGGACACAACAAGTGTTGGACACCATGCACTGTACTTGTCAATATTGTTTCCATAGTAACAATAAGAAGCCTGATTAGGGTGTCAGATTTATAAGCTGGGTCACACCATGTATATCCATTTGTGTGTTTATGCTTATTTACAGATTCGTTCAGAGACAATTGCCACTTATGCTCTCTGTGGCTTTGCCAATATCAGTTCCCTAGGAATAGTGGTCGGCGCTCTCAGTAAGTGGAAAGAATATTCTTTGACAACAGATGTGATGTAAACATGCTTCAGATCTCTGTTTTACTCTGTAACATTCATGTCGTAGGAACAAAGGAAAAAGGCCCTGCAACAGCAATCAGTGCTTTGGGGTCTACTTTTTATCCCCACTCTGCAATGTATTAGGTTGGCCAAAAAGTCTGTTTAGTTTTTGCCATAAGATAAAAGACACATTTTTCATTTTCACCAGTAACTTTGTTGATTTGAATATTTTTAGTAGGTTGGCTATCTTCCATGTGGTATAACCTTGATTGTTCTCAATTAGTGTCTCAATTTGATCTGTCAACTTCAAGTGGTCTACCCGACCTTGGAGCATCATCCAGTGAGAAATCTCCAGCATGAAACTTCACAAAACACTTTTCACACATTTGATCAGTTATAGCACTTTCTCCATACGCTGTACAAATCTTTGTTTGTATTTCAGTTGCATTTTTACCTTTCTTGAAATAATAAAGCATGCTATGTCAAAAATGTTGCTTATTTTCTTCCATCTTCGATATTAAAATGGCTACACAAAAATTTACCAATTTTGATAAGTTTTTTTAAATGCACACCGGTATGACAGATGTTACAATACGATCTAACAAAATTGTTGGAAATGAAGTTAAACTTAAACTAAGTAGTTTAAAACTTAAACTAAGCACTTAAACTAAGTGCTACTAGAATGATCTTACAGAAAAAAACCAAATGAACTTTTTGGCCAACCCAATAGTTTTCCTATGTATACCCAAGCTAACCTGAGCAAGAATTTGCTCCAATGGACAGGTCCTTCTCCATCCAGGGATCACATATATGTTTCATTTTGCATGACAATTCCAGGAGATTTATAATGGTCCCCAGAGAAGGATTTTGAGGTCCAAGGGGGGTTCAGTGGGAAAATGCTGTGATTAAATTGTGATGTCTGCCATGGGCATAGAAGTGGATGGTGATGAATGGATTGCAAATATTTGGAATCCATCCTTGCAATGCATTTGTCTTGCCATGCCCCCAACACATCGGCAGTCTTCTGGATGAAACTTAGGACTTGTTTCTTTGGACAAACTTCTTCTCTTCCTTAAACACCAGAGAACTTCTCCAGATGTGGAACTCATCACTATGGTCTTGAATCTTGAATTTCCCCACTAAACTTCTTTTTTTTTTTTTTAAGTTAATTGACCTGACACCCCAGCTCCAGTTCTCAGAGGCTGGGAGTTTGGAACTCTAATCAACAGCCTCCACATTAATCTCTCATACTTGCTTCTGCATTTCCCAGCATCCATGGCACCTTCCAGAAAGCATGACATCACCTCGGGGGCAATGAGAGCTCTGATTTCAGGGACCATAGCCTGCTTCATGACAGCCTGCATCGCAGGTAAATGCATCCTGTCCTTTGTGTCCTGTCTCTTTGTGCCCACAGGGTGGCAGCTTTTAGGGGGGCAGTGCCTCCCACCTGCATACCCAGCATCTGCTGCTAAAGAAAGCTGAGAGGCAGAGCTACCTTCAAGCACGTCGTAAAGTGAAATGTGTGGGGCATGCTGGGGAAGCTAAGAGCAGAGAGCTCGGGGACTTGGGTAATAAATATACTCTGTTCCACTCCCAGGCATTCTCTCTGGCACTCCTGTGGATGTCAACTGCCATGACATTTTAGAGAATGTCTTCAACTTCAACTCCAGTTTACCTAGAAACACAACCAATGTAGTATCTTGTTGCCAGAGTCTACTGGACAGGTACTTTTTTGTTGATTATAACTCTTTTGTATCCATTAAAGACCCCATCCACTTGTTTTTATAACTTCATAACTCTTACTTTATTTCAATGTAAGAATGTATGTGGCAATTCTATTCCCCTTTCACTTGGACTTTTCTCAGCTATAAGACGAGGAACCGTAATACTAGCCAGGGCTGCTCAAGTGCTTTCTATGCCCCGAGCTGTGTATTAGGCACTGTGTACAAATTAGCTCGCTTGAATTTCAAAGCCACTGCTTACGTTAGGCACTCTTGCTTGGTTAAGCATTGGATAAAATCGGGCTTGGAGAGGCTATGCCACCTCCCCAAGCAAAATGAGTGCATGCACCATCAAGACAGAAAGACCCAAGAAAAAATGGTCTTTCTGCTACAGAGCCCATACCCTTAACTAGTACCCTAGTATTAATTACTAGGTACTGCCTCCCTTTGAAGATCAAGCAATGAAGGGTGCCCTGACAACATGGTGCTGGGCACAGTGGATGAGGGGATACCAGTGACTCATGCCAGCCACCCCCACCCTGTACAGTTTCTGTTTACAAAATCCATGTGCCCACCCATCTGCCGTTCTTAATATGCAAGGGTTCTATAAGGATTAATTTGATCCTGTCTTTGTTTATTCTGGAGGAAATAGGGGAAGTCCTTGAAGCCAAATAGGATTTAAGACTCAAAATTAATTCTCTGGGGCCTCTGTCCTCATCTTCTGCATATCTACTGCTTCTGTCTGCTGAGGCTCAACCAACTGTTTCATTCCACTGTCCCCCAGCACGGTTGCCAGCAGCCCTGGCAAGGTCATCCCGGGAGGAAACCACAGCCTGTATTCTCTGAAGAATTGCTGCCAATTGCTGAGTCCATCAACACTGAACTGCAGTTGGATCCCTAATGCATTTTGAGTTCAGTCACTTCTCCAACAGAACTCTAAGTACAGGTGCTGAATTTTCTACTTTGGAGAGAAAATAAAAGCTGTTCTTACAGATTGATACTTCCATCATGAAATCAATTTTAATTGAAAGAAGAAAAACAGGAGTGAACTCTTCAGATCTACAGCATCTTCCTTGAGGTCTACAAAATCTTCCCTTCCCTCCCCTCCCCAGCGCCTTCTCCACTGAGATCTACCATGGCATTCTGAAGAAAGATGTTGACTCCAGTCCCAGAATTGTTTAATAACCTTAGAATTACAGGACATTAACCAGAACACAGGTATAAATGACAGCTCACAAAAACTGTTCTAGAGTCAGCCACACCCACTTAGTTCTAGTCTCAAAGTAGTCCAGAGTAGCTAAAAACATCTCAGGTGAGATCACTCTGCATTTGTCCTAATTGAACTGAAATCGCCCGAACATGAATCTCACGTGGAGGAGAACCACTCGTGAGTCACCCACTCATTGCCTGCCCTGAGGAAGTCTTGCAGAAATCAGCAGTCCTTCAGGAGGGCTCCTAGACTATTCTAAACCAAAATTTAAATCCCATGTGCTTAGGAGATTATATCAGTCAGTTTAAGCTAAACTGACCTGCAGTAACAAATGAGCCAAAAATCTTTGTGGCTTACAAGTTTATTTTAATTCACATTATAAGTTTATTAGGGTCAATTTTGGCTGTACTCTATATGTTGTTTTCATTCCAAGACCCTGGCTAAAGGAGCAGGCCCTATGTAGGGTACGTTGGTCTTATGAGAAAGGGAGGAAAGAAGATGGGGACCACATGATAGCTCTTAAAACTTCTGCTAGGAAGTGATCCCTTTCACTTCTACTACAGTCTGTTACCCAAAGCTAATCACAGGACAAACCTGATGTCAATGGCCATGAGTGAATTATCCTGTCATAGGGAGAGAGAGCAAATAATTTTAAGAAATAGTATGACAGAGTACACGGATGCGTAATATCCATGCCTCCCTTCAAGGAGTCAACCTGTTATAGGGCATAGCTGTAAGCTTATTCATGTGCAAATTTGGTTATATTTTTAGTAACAAGGCTGGAGAAGGATGCTACACTTCAGTCAAAAACCATGTAAGGACCATTTGAGGAAGAAATATAAGGCCTGGCTGAGATCTGAAAACCTGCCATTGATACTTCCACTGACTAGGAAAGCATCAGCATGAAACTTGCTTCCTTAATGGGCTCTGAGACTTAATGTGTCTCAGAAGAAAGTTCCAGAGACAATGGTGGAGTACTCTTTAATGAAGTGCTCATCACCAATGGTCTTCATACCATAAAGTAAACGTTAATAACTGGGTTCACACATACGCACACAAAAAAAAAGAATGTGAAAAAGGTTTTGAAATACCTTAAGTAATTTATTTATGTTTTTCCTTTTTGTTCATGTACGAGAATAATTTTTTAAATCTATGTGTAAAAAGTTGACTTCCTTTTGTAGTAGTGGTGGTGATGGTGGTGGTGGTGGTGAAGGAGCAAGCTAAATGCCCAAAGAACTCTTTATGTCTAAAGTAGGGTATACCAGGATATTTCTAGTTGTTGATCATTTGTATCAAATTTTTCTTGGAACTCAGTGTGCCCTTTTTACATATAGACTTTATTTTATGAAAACACATTTCATTTCCCTGTGTTCTTATGTTCTGGTGTCAGCCTTCAGAAAAGCCTTTGGCTTAGTGTGTCAGGAATGCCGATTATTCATGTGTTGGTTCCCCTTTGTCTGCTATGGCTATTATAGTTCTCTCCCTTTTTTCTCTTTTTAATTCTTTGCATTTTTCTATTCTGTTAAGAACTTCTTACTAAGAGAATCTCTTTGCAGTTTCCAATGTGCCTCTCTGACCAACTAATTTTCATACTCTGTTACCATTACTATCCTGTGGATGCTGTAGCTCTTAGCTCTTCTCTGAGCTCTTTTTTAAAATTATTATTTCAGGAAAAACAATTACTACCCTGTTTTTTGTTAATCATTTTTCTCTTTCAAATGACAAAAAGTAATACCAGTTTATAATTTAAAAATTATGATATTACAGATGCTCCTCAACTTATGATGGAATTACATTCCAGGAAACTCACTATAAGTTGAAAATATCAAGTCAAAATGCATTTAAAACACTTAACCTACCAATCACTATAGCATAGCTTAGCCTACCTTAAATGTGCTCAGAACATATACATTAGCCTACAGCTGAAACTCAACAGTAATTGCCTTCCCCTTCTTCTCACCAGAAACAGGAGACACGGATGGGCATTTTGTAGATACGATGGATGTGAAAACACAAAACACAGTATCTGAAAAATGCTGACAACACAGTACATGCTAGATATCAGTTGTTTACCCTTGGTATTGCATGGCTGACCATGGCAGCTCACTACCACTGCCCAGCATCAAGAGAGAGTATTTTACCCCATACTACTAGCCCAGGAAAAGATCAAAATTCAAAATTTGAAGTATGGTTTCTACTGAATGTATATCTCTTTCACACAATTGTAAAGTAAAAAAATTGTAAGTTTGGGGCCATCTGTATACACACACACACACAAACACACACACACACCTTTCTCCTCACCCTGTTGACCCCACCTTTTTCCAGTACCATGCCCCTCAGATTTAATAGCGTTAATTGACTGGCATATTCACCTTGCTCCAAACATAGAAGAATGTGGGAGATTATTGTTTCTGTATAAATAGTATGAGTCTCTTACTTATCACCTTTAATTTCTTTTCACTTGGCAATATACCTTGGAAATTCCTATAAGCCATTATGTATATATTTCTAGTTCTATCCTTTCCTTTCTGCTATTACGTGTGTGTGTGTGTGTGTGTGTGTGTGTGTGTGTGTGTGTACAATTCTATATTAATGAAATAATATGCTACATGCTTGCAGTGAGACCGCTGGTGCATGATGAAGTCTTCACTCTTCTTTAGTAGACATAGAGCTGAAGGGCTGACCCCCACCCCCAGTGCACCCTCCACTCAGCCACCCATTGTTTTCTAAGATGGTGTGTGTATGTCTTTTCTCAGTTGTTGTTTGAGGTCACTAAGCACCGACAGCATGTTGCTGTCAGTTGAGGCACCCTGACCTTGTTTTAAGCCAAAGCCTCAACACCTATTTTGAAGAAGTCCGCACTGTGCCTAGTCTGCCCATGAAATTTAAAGGCCCCGGCCTTCTCTCTGAGTCTGTGTTCCCACTGGTGCAGTGTTTGCTTATCCGAAAGCCCTTTTTCAAACAGTTACGAGTCCAGATATGAATGTCTCCTAATTTCAATGAAGATGGAAGTTTACTTTACTTCTTATTATTCTCCTTGTTGTTTTTCCACTGGTTTGCAAAGGGAGAGGGAGGCAGAAATGGCATTTCTTTGCCCAGTGCAGAAACTATGGTTACAAACAAATTCTCTGACCCTACAGGAGCCTTAGCCAAGAATAAGTTGGAGTCACGGACCACAGAAAATGTTGTCTGATTCCCCCCCTCCCCACCCCTTGGTGAAATCAGCACATCCAAGCAGTTAGACCTGAGTGGCAAGGTCTCTGTAACCGCACAGATTACTAACATGCATTCATTTTACAAATGCTTCCAACTAATTGCTTTTATATTTCTGCAGTTTAATTAGGCTGGGAGGCCACTGGGAAGGACTTAAGACGTGCACTTGCCCAGGGAAGCCGGTTTCTAATTACAGAACGATCCCCAAATCAGGCATGCTTTTATTTTTTTATATTATTACATCTATAAATTATGTATGAGTAACAGCTTATTATTGATGAAGCACTCTTTCATAAGTCAAAAGTCACTCACTGATGGCATATACACTGACATCTGTCTAACTTATAGGATCTATAAATGCCAGTATTTGTACTGGCAGAGTGGAGAAACTAGTGTTTTCACAAGTGGCATTTTCATCCCACTGTCATCCTAAGATTGTCTTAAGCAGCAGCCCAGCTGCCCAGCCCCAGGTGGGTCGTGGGGGAAAGGGAAGAGCGGGCATTTCAAGCACGCTTGTAAAGAAGGTACTGAAGGATGCCATGTGTCAGGAAGGATTACCACCCTGAATGTACTGAAGCCAGGGAAAGGGAGGCAATCATTCACTGCTTAAACCAGCAGGAGCGCAGGACCTGAGGAAGGGATGTCTGCCACAGGTGCCCATGGCTAACAAACCACAGGGTCCTGAGAAGAGCTACTTTTTACAACTCATTACTTAATTTACCAAAACATAACAAAACAAAACAAAACAAAACCGCTTTGTTTGAAGCTCAAGCAGGAAGGAAAGTATACATTTACCAATTCTTTTGCTGAGTCTGAAGACAACACAAGCTTATGATGACAATGGTTTTCCTCTCTATTACAAGTAATGTGATTGTCCCTAGATGTAGAGTAAGTACTTCCAACTGTAGTCATTAAGTGGGGCTACTTGGTGTTTTCATTTTAAAAGCCTCTGGAAAAGAAACAATGAATCTGCACCAAGTCAGCCCCTCTTACCCATGGTACCTTTTGCAAAACGGAAAGATGGTGACTGATATTGAGGAGGATATAGCCCATAGCCACACAACAGAGAAAAGCACTCAAATGACAATCTTCAAACATAGTCCTCTGGCAACTGACAGCCAACCACTTTATCATGGGAAACCAGGATTAAAATAAAGCTTCCTGTCTTGCATACCATGTTAACATGTAGAAATCAGCCCTGTAACTTTCATGTATGGGCATGCTTCTGGTAATATTCATAAAATAAGAGGATTGTGGAACCCAAGGTCATTCAGAGATGCTTCAACTCTTCGCAACCCCAGCTCCCCACATTGAGTCATATGCAGCCACCAAACCCATGGCTAACAGCAGAGTTGGGGCAGTATTCCCTGGTCTAGTCT
Source organism: Mormoops blainvillei (assembly GCA_004026545.1). Taxonomy (NCBI): domain Eukaryota; kingdom Metazoa; phylum Chordata; class Mammalia; order Chiroptera; family Mormoopidae; genus Mormoops; species Mormoops blainvillei. The sequence goes on from PVJD01002264.1 coordinate 82,040, forward strand.
AAATCCTTTTAACTGCAGAGTACCTACCTCATTCTTTAGTTGTTTGCCCACATGTCTGTCTGACCACTAAACCACTAATTCCTATATATCTCCAGTACCTAGTATCTGGCACCTAGAATATATTTGGTAAATGTTTATTCAATGAATGAATGGATGAATATTGCAAAATGGCTAACCTTCACGTAAGCAGAAACGTTTCATTGGATCACTGTTAAAAACTTTTTAAAATCTCATCAAGAATGCACACTCATAAAAATTACAAACGATATGCACGTGTATAACTGAGAAATTGGAAACTTCCTCCCACCTCAATCTCATTCCCTTATCAGCTGGCCCAGTTAACACTTTGGTGTCTATATGTAATACATAATACAATAAGAGATAACTATCAAGCTGGAGTGGATGAGTGTTGAGGAAAAGCCCCAAAAGTCTACCTTCAGGATTGGTTTCTAAAAACTGACACGTAGCCTTATTCAAATTCATAAAGAGCTTTAGTAGGGGAAACTTACATACACGGGCAAAGCAGCTGCGGCTCCCAGCAGTGGTTGGCCGGGGAAAAAATCTACACCCCTCCCAGGACAGAGTGTCTTTTTTATAGGGGGCTACTAGTAAAACCATATGGTGGGTAGTCACACAGACTACCACAAAGAATAATGCATGTCTAAGTTAACAGATAACATCAGGAGTTATCCACACTCTATACCTTCTTCCTGGGGGCATGACATTTATCTTTGAGTACATTCCTGGTTTTCTGGGTAGTCAGCCAAACCTAAGGCTACAGGGAGTTAAACAGTCACAGAAGGTTTAACGAAGAGTCCAGCACTTCCCATGCGCCTTTACTGCTGGAGCCATGTTGCATCTCTAAGTGAGTTCCCTTACAGTGAGTCTTCCTTCGAGCTCAATGCCTGAATCACTTTCACCTTCCATCTAATGACAATGTCAGGCACATAATTTTGCTTGTCTCACATTAACTGCATTGTATAATTAGCAAACAAAGTTCGGGAGACTGGCCTTCCTGTTCATCTGCAAGGCCAGTCTACCAATGGTGGTGGTGTCTTTGTTGAAGCTAAATGGAGTCATTATAAGCATCCCGATACCCAACATAAATAAGCATATTTAAAGTAACCAGATTCTTTCTGCTTAAATGAGCAATTGTTCTGCTATCACATTTGGAAAAGCTCTTTTGGGAAAATGGAAAACAACAAGCCGGTTGCCACTTTAGCAGCTAAGGTTTCAGTTCTGGAGTTTCACCACTAGTATTCAAACCCCGGTCCCAGACACTAGCCCCATTGCCTTCAATATTTATGCACCCTCTGCCGCAGCTACCCTGTCTGTAAAATGCAAATAAACGTATCTCCTTTCCCATATTTTTGTGAGAATTAAATAAGCTAAATCACATAAGCCACTTAGAATACCTCACAGAGAAAGGTTACATAATACGCTTTTTCTTCATTGAGGTATAATTTATAGATAGTAACTGCACAGACTTTAAATGTACAGTTAAGTGTACAGCAAGGTAAGCTCTGATCCTATCATAACAGATTTTAGCTCCAGCAGCTTGCAAAATGCAAAAACATCCATCAGCTGAAAATTTTGTTACTTGGGAGCTATAAAAAATGTTATCCCGTTTATGGGAAAGGTTGGTCAGTTCTTAAAAGCTCTGTGTGAAACAAATAATTCTCATCAGAATTCACCTATCAAAATTCAAGCTGCCCGTTCTAAGAGGGACATTTCAAACAACTGAGAATTATTTGCTGACCATCTACTGTCTATGTCTGACCATCTATTCACCCATGTCTGGCCACGGAAAACAGGTTATCCAGAAAATAAGGGTTTCTGCATCTATTTAAACTAAATTAAACCAAACAGGATAAAACAATATGTTCTTGGGGGCTCAGGAGAGGTCCTCCTGTCAGTGTGACTTGACTATTGTTTCCATAGCAACAGACTCTGGAATTCTCAAACAGATGCCATGTGCTGCTCACAGGAGGACACAGCTGGACACTGAAGAAAATTCTTTCTCAAAAGCTCCTGAAGTATTCGGAAAGAATTCAATCTAAATTTCATCTAAAATTGTCAGGGGGATGGTCTTCTAGATGACCCGAAGGTAACATGAATTTCTTAAATGCTCTCTCCTCCATCTTCCCTGTAATACCAGGAATATGCTTGAGGTGTTTACAAGTGCCTCTGCTCAGGTAGGTAGCACAGACACCTGGTGTCCAGACATCAACAGTGAGGAACAGGGCAGGGATCCAGATAGTTCCCCCAGAGCCCACATGGCCCTGGGAAGACAAGGCAGCGACTCGGGTTCCAGAGGTGGCTCCCTGCGTTACCCGGCTGTTCCTGGATTGGGAAGGAGCTCAGAGGTATTTCTCTCTCTGCCCCTTCTCATAACAGCTTTTGTAAGATGCGTCATTGCAAAAGTAATCAATCATTTGTTGTGGAAAATGAAACCTTTACCCATACCCCATCACAAAAATATAACTAGTACTAATAATCTGTAATGCATAGCCATTCAATGTGTGTGTGTGTGTAACACTATTGTGATATATTTTGAGGCCAGCTTCCCCTCTCTTAATGTATCATGAACACTTTTGCATTTTGTTCAATATTCTTCTACATTTTTTCTTTTTATTTTTTCAGGGCTTTATTTATTTATTTTCAGAGAGAGGGGGAGGGAGGAGAAAGAAAGGGTGAGAGGCATCGATAGGTCACCTTTCACACGCCCTCAACAGGGGACCTGGCCGGCAACCCAGGCATGTGCCTTAATCAAGAATTGAATCAGTGACCCTTCAGCTCACAGGCCAGCGCTCAATCCACTGAGCCACACTGGCCAGGGCATCTTCTACAGTTTTTTAAAAATTGTCATTGATTTGAGAGAGAGAGAGAGAGAGAGATTTGTTGTTCCACATATACGTCTTCATGGGTTGAATCTTGTATGTGCCTTGACCAGGGATCGAACCCTTAATGTATCAGGATGATGCTCCAACCAACTGAGCTACCTGGCCAGGCTACTACACTATTCTTTTCATATTATTTTTTAATGGCTGCAAAGCATTCCATTATATGACTCTGGAATAATTTAACCTACCTCGTACAGCTGGCCATTATGGATGTTTCCCCTTTTTCATGATTATTAGCACAGGTACAGTAAAAAATTCTTGTCATCAAAATCTTTGCAGAAGTTCATGATTTGTTTCTTGCAGGACATAAAAATTCCAGAGACATAGAGATTTATCTCCCAATAGAATGTTTCCCATCATATACTAAGCCTCAGGGCAAAGCCAAATGATCAATCTTTAGATGGACAATTTATTTCCAGTACAAAGTCAGTCTACCTATAATCAAAACTCTACTTCTGCTGGAATTAAGAAGGTAGTTAATGCATGTGAGCAAGCCTAGGTTTCCGTGGGATTCCATACTCTAACCACTGACATTCACTTTCTAAAAACAGGGTTATCTTCATCTGATTAACCATGAATTTTCCAGTTCCAAAATTGGAACTGAAAGTGGTTTTTCTGTTTCTTCAGTGGTGTTTCATGCTGCCAACATGGGTTCATCAGGTATAAATAAAACAAGAGTAAGTTTCCATGCTAACTCCCAACCATCCTTAGACTCAGTCCCACAGGAAAGGAGTTCTAGTCTACAAAGAATCCAAAAGTATGGTTCCCACCAGTGTCGTTGGATACTTTTAATATTTTATTTAATTATTAGAGAGGGGGGAAGGAGGGAGAAAGAGAGGAAAAGAAACATCTATTGGAGAGGACTATTGATTGGTTGCCTCTCCCACACCCCTAACTGGGGACCTGGCCCACAGCCCAGGCATGTGCCCTGACTGGGAATTGAACCAGCAACTGTTTGATCTGCAGGACAGCGCGCAATCCACTGAGCCACACCAGCCAGGGCTATAGAACAAATTCTACCAAATAATTCTTTTCTTTCATTAGTTTCCCCCATATATTTACCTTCCCACAATTTACTGCCCCTAGAAGCACAATTTACTGACAATTTACTTCCCACAATTATTCTGCTTCCTTTGTCTAGTTATTTCACAATTTATCACTTTATTTTTGTTAAAATGGGACACAAGCCCCCACATCTAACCACTTCTTTGAGTTTTCACTTCTTTCTTATGGAGACCCCATATGAACTGGGTCTTTTTGTTTGTTTGTTAATATTTGTTAGCCTGGGAGTCCCCGTCACAGAACCTAAGAGGGTAGAGAAAAAGATCCTTTCCCTTCCCTCCAATCTCTATAATGGAGATTATCAGATCTGCCCCAGAGAATTAACCTTAGGAACGAAATAAATGTGGAATGTTAGGCCCATAGAAGAGTTCAGGAAATTTCAGCAATAATGATAGACAGGGAAACACTGCCTACTTCACTCCAGTGCAAAGAAATGCAGGCACCCAGAGGCTTCCCAGATAATGATGGTTAAAAGATTAGCCTTTCCATTATACCTGAACTAAAGTCTCCTTCACACGTGGAAAATTATATTATCGATGATTTTGATAGAAAGTGTGTTTGAGGCAATTTTAGTAAATTTTTTCACTAATTCAGTTTGAAAGGGAACCTCTAAGGCTGTTATTCCCCTTGGAACTGGCCTACCGAGGCAAAGTGTCCGATAAAACCAGATTCCAACTCTAGCTTAGGCACTCCTCTCTAAGATTCCATTTCCTTATCATTGAGAGAGCGGTAATTTTACCTCCTTCTCATTGTGACAAATAATGAGATAGTAATATAAGAAAAATGGCTAGCACTATGCTTATCATATAGTATATGTTCGATAAATGGTCGTTATTTTTGTTATCATCGTGTTCTTTATTGTAATCATTAAAAATGATGGCTATAGGTGAATGAGGACAAATAAAAGGAGGGGAATAAATGCCAGAATTGGAAGGAAAGACACAAGGGAATAAGCAGAATAGTAAAATCAAAAATATCCAAAAAAAAAAAAAAGATGTATTGATGGAGGAACAGAGGGATATACAGGTGGATAAAATGTGGAAAAGTACCTAAAATAAAATGTTAATGATAGAATCTAAGTAGTGTGTTTTGCTATAAAATTCTTTCAAGTTCACTATATGTTTAAAATATTTTTATTGTAAAATGCTGGGAGAAACTCAAGGCTATCAACCCCCTCTCCTCTTAGTCCTAATTTTATCACACCTCCCCCACAAACACTCAAAGGCAAAGGATGATTGATTTTCCTTGTGTCTTGATAGTTCACCTAGAAGGAAGAACTTAAAATTTACCTCCTGGCCTAAATTTCAAGCTGTCTTTGCGAATGTGATTCACTCCCTTCCCCTGAGATTCACACTTGTTACTTCCTGCTGGTCCAGCTGACAGCTCCAATTTACACGTATCTGCCACCAATTTCACTCCTGTCCCAGAATCCCCCCTCCCACCCTGTTTCTCTCAAGCCCTCAACTCCCAGGGACCAAACAGCTTCACACATGAAAACGGTGAAGTCGGGGCCTGGGATTGAAAGTCCTGTTTCCAGGACATTTGGACCACCAAAGTCAGCTGCAGCTTTCTCCTGTTGCTATGACACAGGTGACCCTGTAGAGTCACCAGCCTGGACACTGACAGACAGGGGTCAGTGTGCACAGGTTGCCATGGTGAACAGGGACCTAATGATGATTTCTGCATGTCCACTGGTGCCTGGCCTGTCAGGTGCCCAGAGCTGCAAGAGGTGCTAAAAGCCCCTCATCAAATCGTTAACACTGAGGCAGGGATTCAATTGTACACAATTGGTCTGAGGGCCATGCTTCACAAAAGAGATTGGGAGGGAGAGGAGAACTGGACCTTTCAGAAACCTACAAAATGTCGTACTGAAAGCAAATTCTGTATTTTTTCACCACTTTCATATCTGTATTTAGTTTTGTTTAGTTCGGGGTTTTTTTACTTTTTTTTCAATTACAGTTGATGTTCAATATTATCTTAGTTTTAAGTGTACAGCATAGTGGTTAGACATTTATATCATTTACTGAGTGAAAAAATTCTGTATTTTTTAATGACTTGCTCCTGTTCTTGTTTGAAGAGAAGTTTGATTAAATCTACTTAGAAATGTTCAACTTTGGGCAATTAGCGTCCTCTAGTCCAGTATTTGTCAAAATGCTGTCCCCAAACTATCAAATTAGAACTCTATGGATGAGGCCCAGGTAATTGCAGTTTTAACAATACCCCTAAGGTCCTTCTTAAAGTTTGAAAAATACTGCTCTAGTGTAGCTATATAACCTGAAAGTCTCATGACAAAACAACAATTCTAGCCAGTAGCACCCAAACTTTTCACTATTCTGGGTCCGTTTTGTCATGTTCCCCCATCCACGGCACCCCAAGAGTCACGCTCTTTAGAGGGTATTTTTCTTCCAAACAAATTGCACATATTGAATAATAATGCTTTCCCCCCTTTTTATCTAAGACGACATATAACCCAAATCTCATTGGCAGAGAGCAGTGTTAAGATACTATTACATTGATAGAAATTCAGTTCAAATAAAGGAGAGCTTATCGGCCCATTTCGCCTCAGCTCAGGTGAATGCATATCGTTCACTAGGCCTTTGGAGAAAAGAGAAGAGCCCACTGCTCACCAGCACTACCTTTGCAGACACTATGTAATCTGAGCATCCCAAACTGGAATCTGCAGAAACTGTGAAAGGACTCCATGGCATCAAAGAGCTCGTTCTGAGAATCTGACTTATAACAAATAGAAGCAATAACAAGATATCTTCCTCCTTCTAATGAATGTTTACTTATTTATTCCTTCACCTATAACTGTTCCTGCCTTAGTATGGGCCTTAAAGTTCACAAAGATCCATTATATAATTTAAATTACAAATAATTGTAATTTATTTTTACAGCCTGTTACGTGTTTCCTAATGGCCCATTGCTCCTCCCTCCTCAGTACTAAGACTTCTCATTTTTAGCTAAAATATATGGCTACCCTCATTTACCAGCTGTGCTTATAGCTAGGTGAAGCCATGTGAGTAAGGTATGGTCGATGGGATGCAAATAGAAGTTGTGTGTTCAACTTCTAGGAAGTATCCTTAAAAGGTAGGATTGGTTGTGTCGTTTTTCTTTCCTAGTCTCCGCCCTGCTGATTGGACGCAGGCACGATGGCGAGAGCCAGAGCAGCCAGATTGAAAGGTATGTGCTGAGGATGTCAGAGTAACACATTGTAAGTCTGGGTTCCTGATGATCATGGAGCTGCTGTTCCAAACTTGGACACCTACCCAGAGTTTTACCTGAGAGAAAATGAAGCTTCCATCTTATTTAAACCACTGATATTTTGGGTTTTCCACTCCTCAGAGCCAAATCTAAAATTCTTGCTACTAATGTGTAAATGAGGAGAAAAAAAGATAAAAACATACTGAGTCAGAAATAAACAACACAAAAGTATATACCACAAAGTCTTTATATTTGCAATGGGTAACTTGCAAATTTAGCTTCAAGCTTTCTAGTGGTTAATATGACAGTAAAACTTTTAAGGGCACAATTCTCTGTGTCATAAGGTTTATTTTTTTTAATTGCCCGGGAGAAAAATGACTGTTCCTGATGGTATGAATAAATTGATTTATCCCGACTCTTCATTAAGAAGACATCCATCACGTGCTTAAACAACACCTGCAACACTGTCCTTACTGTAGACAAGATATGTTGCATGATGGTCTTCAGTACAGGCAGAGAGAATCAAAGTGTACAGAATTTGAAATAGCCTTGTGCACCAGTTTGTGCAGTATGCTAGACTGAATGCTCCCTCCCCCGTCCCCCAAAAACACTGCTAAGGTAGGACTGAGAAAGGTAACTGGTGGAAGGACACGTTGGTTTAAAAAGCCAACTCAACTCATATCCCGGGTGTCTACCACCAGCACTGGCACCCTCAACATCGAAGAGAAGTGGGCAGCATTGATCTGTCCTCCCTTCCACATACCCCATTCAATCTTTTTTTTTTTCTAAGATTTTATTTATTTTTCAGAAAGAGGGGAAGCGATGGGGAGAAACATCAATTAAGCTGCCTCTCACATGTCTGGGGACCTGGCCAATAACCCGCGCATATGCCCTGGCGGGAATTGAACCAGCAGCTTTTTGGTCCTCAGGACAGTGCTCAATCCACTAAGTCACACCAGCCATGGCTCAATCTTTAACTTTATGACTTATTTTCTTCTTCAAATATTGTGTGTGTGTGTGTACTGGGGGAGGAATTCAATGTGTGATTCTTTTTTTCTACTTCTAGTTTCTGTAAAATTCAGTTATGTAAGGTACTCATCCATAAAACACAGGGACCAAAAATGTAAATATTTAAACTTATGGGTCATATGTGCCAATTGTGAATACAAAATGGTGAATGTCAGCAATTTATATCTCATAAAGGAAAGCCAAAGTGGTTTCCCCCACCCCATTCCTTTGCCAGGTGCAGCAAGCCAGGCACTCATGAAGCCTCGGGGATACATTTTCAAAATCCCCAGTGAGAGGCTTACTGATGGTCCTCACGCCTGCGCCATTGATTCTACAGCATTCAAGCAGATCTTGACCTCCAAAGACTTGCTAGTCAAAGCTGGGTCTCTTTCTGGATTTATGCTGTTAAAGGAATGATTTGTGAGAGCAGTGTGTGGCAAGTTGGTGAATACATGTGTTACCTAAACCAGATGATTATATACTTTGCATCCAATATGGTCCCTTTATACTTCATGGCTAGGTTTTGTTAAGGTATGCTTCCCTAAACTCAACATTGGCTTTAAGTAAAGAAGGGTACAGTGTTTTTTGTTTGGCTGGCTTTTACCCAAGCCTAACAAAATTATTTTCCTTAATGTCATGGTGCTAATGCTGTACTGACATTGGTAGAGCTGCAGGATACCCAGTCATTCCAAGTAACTCAAGTCCCTCCAGTGCAGAACACAAAATGCAGTCTGCTCTGTCCCTTAGAATGACTGAACATCTCCCTCTGCCCATTTAAATGAACTATCCAATTCACATAGCTGCTGGCCAAAATCTCAAAACTTGATCACACTGGTCTAGTTGTTACTCCCAATGGTCCAAAGTCACCTTTTCATTTATATATTGAAGTCACAAACAAATTCATTTTCCACAAATGGAATCTCTAATTAGGATCAGCTTTGTTTGAAATTGTGCAGCAAATGAGGAAATGAAAACATTAGAGAACATCAGTAATAGCAACTGCAAGTAACTTTTAAATCAATCTGGATATTTCTCTCTAAGAAGTCACTCCTCTGTTCCATTTAGGAAATAGACAAATTTTGCCTGCCATTAGCAATAATCTCAACAGCATGCATAATAATAATAGTAATAATGATAATTTTTAAAATGTCAATCAACGTCTTTGTAGGTTCCTTTCAATACAAAAACCTTTCATTGAGTCATCACCTCCTTTGATTTTGCATCTTCTTTGTGTGCAGTAAGTAGGCGTTTTTACTCTATTTTGCAGACACAGTGCACAGGGGTTCATAGTGGGGACCACTTCCTTAGGTTTGGGTCTTAGATCTACCATGTATCACCTCAGTAACCTTGAACAAGTTACGTAATATCTCTGAACCTCAATAATTTTTAAAATTGATTTAGATAAAGAGAGGAAGAGGGAGAAAGAGAGAGAGACATCAGTTTGTGGTTCCACTTATTTATGCATTCATTGGTTGCTTCTTGTATGTGCCCTGAACAGGAGTCAAACTCCCAATCTTGGTGTATTGGAATGACACTCTATCCAACTGAGCTACCTGGCCAGGGCTGAACCTCAATAATTCTATAAAATGAGGATAAAAATAGTACCTACCACAGACAGATGCTGTGATATGCAGTAACAGACACGTAATAACCCTGGTAACACGCTGTAACTGTTAGATGAAAACAGAGGGGTGGGTTGATCTTCCCAACAATGAACAGTTTAATATGCAGAACCAGGAACAACCTTGCCTGTCAACTCCCGATTTGGGGCCTACCTGAAGCAAAAACTGATTTAGGAGCAGAACCACGGTCAGACATTTCCAACACTTAACCTTTCTCCATTTCTGACATCCCATCAGCTACGGAGCCCTCTGCAACAGTGAAAGCATTATTGAATCTCCTTTGGGCCTGGAGTGCAACGCAAACATTTGGTGGTCAAAGGAAGAGTCTGTAATGACTAGGACCCACAGCACTGCGCTTGGAATCTTGAAGCCTGGAAATGCCTATCACAGGCTGCTCCTCCACCCCAGGCTCAGCCTAGGGTGGCCTGCACACTTAGGAGGCAATGCCCAATGCTGACGTCCACAGCTGGCCACAAGGTGGCAGGATATCACCAGCAAGGACGCTCAAGCCCCGACTTCACAGCAGGAGCAAATCAGACCAAAGCACTGATTGATGTCTGACACCCCAGATGACAAACTGAAATATTCCAATTAACATCAGCCCTAAACCTAAATCAGTGCCAAAAATTCTGCAAATGCCAGTCTTCTGCCTGAATGATCAACTCTTATTTAAGACAGAACGATGGAGACTTCATCGATCTACACAAACAAAAAGGAATCTTAAGGTGATCATGAACTTACTCCAACACAAATGACTACTTCTGTTTGCATGAATTCCAATTTTTAAATGTATAAAGGAATTGAGAAACTTTAGGTGTCAGGAGCAACCCTCCAAAATCTCCAGAAACTTCTTATAATATTTTCTTATAAAGATGAAAATATCTTTTTAAAATAGTCAAATTTAAATTATTTTCCTATAACAAATTACCAAAAACATTTTAAAACCTAGATTTTCCCACCAACCTTCATATTTCTGAGCTATCTTCTCTCTTTACTCCTTACAAAAACAAGTGTTCAAAGATTACATAACAATTTAAACATAGTCTAATGATATACAAGGTTTTACATACTCTCATATCGTTTTAGAGTTGGATGGCAACTTGAGATTATCTGCTTTAATGTCCTCATTTTCCCAAGGAGGAAACTGGCATTGCAGGAAGTTAATTACCTCGCCTAAGATAACACAGAAAGCTGGTTCAGAACTAAGACTCTTGTTACCTAACTTTCAGGATAGTTTGGGCCCATTTGATTCTTCTCTTAACTGTGTTAAGAAAGTCATGATTTTCCTTTACCTTATAGTAGCGATTGTCAAGCAGTGTGCCACAGGAATTTTTAAAACATGCAATATCTGACTGTTTAGTCAGGGACACTGATCTCTTTTCCCTTGGACTGTCAAATTAAAGAATGACAACGGCCAGCACAACACTAGCCGTCCAGTGTGAATTGATCAAAATTATTATACCTATTTTTTGTCAGACCAGCAAAAATATATACTTTGTGGTTTGCCACAGTATTTTAGTAATTAGTTTATGTGTGCCCTGAGATGAAAAAGGTTGAAAATCGCTGTCCTATAGCTTAGAGAACCACTAGCAAGGAGAGAGAATATCAGTCCAGTAGCACACTATGTGATTATAGTAGTTCAGCTGTCTCTGTGTTAGAAATTCAATAGTAGGACAATAATTATCTGAGAAGCATCATGATTACTCCAATAGTAAAGCCAAAAAAAAAAAAAAAGTCCGGATGAGGCAGGCTAATCGCTCTAGAGCCTGAAAAAGAACTTGCCAGATCACAGCCACCTGGCTAGGATCCAAGATTGAGTAAAATTCAGACGGAAGGAACAAAATTCCATTTCCTGGACTCTGGAGATCCTGAGTCCTGTCTCACAAGGTGTGATGATAAAGTAATGTGTCTGATGTTAAAAGAAACACAACCAGCGCTGTCTAAGTGAGCGCTGTGTCCTCCACAGCAGTCTCCTGGGGAGGCCGCGTATTTGCGCCAGAGATGCTGCAGCAGCCCAAGTATTAACTCTCCTCCGGGACTTGCCTTTGGAGCTTTAAACGTGTCCTGCCAGCTCTGCAGCCCAGCATAAATCTCGGTTGTGTGAGGGGGCGGTTATTTCAGGAAAATTTGCAGAATCAACTTTTGGGGAATACATGGGTGGTCAAGGCAGATAACACTTTCGAATAAAACTTAATTGGATGAAACAAATACCACATGATCTCACTTATATGTGGAATCTAATGAACAACATAAACTGACAAACAAAACAAAAACAGAGGCATGGATACATGGAACAGACTGATAGCTGTCAGAGGGGAGAGGGGGACTGGATGGAAGAAGGTGAAGGGATGAGCCAAAGAATATATACACATGACCCACAGACAGAGACAATAGTGTGGTGATGGCCTGACAGAAGGTGGGGGGGACGGGTGGAGGCAGGCAAAGGGGGAAAACATAGGGACATCTGTAAGAGTTATAAACAATAAAAAGAAAGCTTAAAGAAACTGAATTGCATATAGTTATTGGGTCGGTTTTCCCTATGGCTTATAAACTGGACTATAAGGCTCCTCTAGCGGGATAGGTACCCCTTCATGGAGACAGTCAGGAAAAACCTTAAGCTATTACTAACACCACCTGCCTTATGGGCTTCTAAAGAAAAGCTTCTTCATTCCAGACCTTAATCATTTTGCACCTACTGGTAAGTTAATCTTCTGTCTCCCAATTGACGTCTAAACTGCTATAAGAGAAAGGCCACTTGCTAGATTGAATTCTATGAAATAGCTGTCATTTCACCATATTCGACCTACAAAAATCACATGGTTAATTTGACATCTTACTATTTTAGCACGATGGTGAAAAGGAGTTCAACAGTGTTAACATCGCTGTGCTGAGATGGACAATCCCGAATGTCAATATTGAATTTCCAGAGAATGACCAAGTATGATGCTCCAGCGCCAAGGTAAACATCGGTTTCCTCCCTTGATAGTTCTACTTTTTATGCATTTAAGTTGTTTTTTTCTCCCCACCAATTTAAACAGCATTTCTTAAGAGCGAAAAGGTCTGCCAAGCTCACCAACAAGCAGCCTTTCACAAACAGGGTTACTCTGTAAGAAACAGCAACTTCACTTTAAGTAATAATCTATACGGGTCATGGTCATAGTTCACACATCTGGAAGCAGGTTTGCTGGCCTGGGCCTGCTAGGCCCTGGGACTCAGCTAGACAGGAGGATGATCTGTCTGATTTTCCCTTAAACCGATTTCGCTAAGGACCAAAGCGGCTCTTGGCGTCCCCCTCTCTCCCACAGGGCAGATGTGAGCCAGCACATCAGGGCTGAAGTCATTGTGCTGCAAGCCATCTCTTCCTTCTGGTTCTGCTTTGCTTAATTTTTTATTTTGTTTTTCCTTATCCTACATTTACCATCAAAACACAATTAGAGAAGCTGCTCCTCTGCCTGTTCATTTGACTCTTCAGGAGGTGTCACCCAGCATCTCTAACCTGCCGGGAGAAAGGACTCATGGTTAGAGCACAGGGCTTTCTGGCTGTGATTTCAGTGTGAAATGGCATTTAGCGTTTGGATGGGAAACTGTGTGCCGTCTATCTGCCTCTTACAGAATGCTCTTCTCAGGGAAAACGTTGACTGAGGGAAAATGTCACTGATAAACCCTGGCCCGGAGGAATTTCCCTGGTGATAAGCAAAGCCATCAGGATGCTTGAAGATACGCTCCCCACGTGGCACAACGCATGGCCTGGGCAGAAGCAGGCTGCACCACGGCCGCAACGCCCCCTTCCGGCTAGCAAGCTCCGCACCCCCATCTCAACAGTCCACACTTCCAGATCGTCGTCGGTGGGAAGTCACTCTGCACATTCACTTTACATTAGGACAAATTTTAAACTGTTTACCAGTGCCTCAAAGTGAAAAACAGTGGGGTTACATCGTCATAAGATTAGACCCCGGTCTCTGCCAGGGTCTTCCTGAGAAGTCTCAGGCACATGAGGGAGGTATTCACACCTTCCGAGTGAGTGTGTGTGTGTGTGTGTGTGTGTGTGCGCGCGCGCCCACAAGCAGTTGGGCTGACCCAGCTTCTAGGTCCCTTTGCGTCATCGCTGCCCAGAAAGTATGTCTTTAAAAAAATAAATAAATAACCTTTTGTGATTACAAAGCAATATGATTTCAATATTAAAAAGTTAAATCATTGTGCAATATTTATGTATATTAATTCATCGCATTGTACACCTTAAACTCATACAGTATTATATGTCAGTTATATCTTAATAAAGCTGAGGGGGAAAAAATTGAAAAACATCAATAAGAAAAAGAGGGAAAATTAGAACATCATATTCTTATCTTCCAAGGTTACCACAGTTACCACAGGGTTATCTTTCCACACGTTCCCTCTAATCATATGTATTTATCATATATATGTGTATACATACTGAGATATATATATATACACACACATACACACACTGAGTATACTGAGATATATAGAGAAATATAGAGATATACACACTGAGATTATATATATATATATATATATAATCATTCCTCTTTCCATGTCAATAAATTTTCTTCTAATCTAATACCTTTCAAATGCCCCCTTGGTCCCCAGAATGTGTATTATTGTTAGTTTAGCTAAGTCAACATCCAATCTAGAACCACACATCATATTGGGTGGTTATGCTTCTTAGAGTCCTTTTACTCTGAAACATTCACCTCTTACTGCAGAGAGCAGGCCAATTGCTGGGCTTAGGTCCTGTCCTCTGGGTTCCTCTGCATTGATTTGCCTTGTTGCTTCCTAAAACTGTTTGTCATTAAGCTTGTTCTCCCACCCCCACAGTCCCTGTAAACTGGAAATTAGATCCAAAGGATTACTGCGATCCTGGAGCCCTCTATTTTCCAAAGTAATTGATAGACATTAATGAAGCCTGGCATACACTCGCAGCCCTGGGGACTTGGCTGAGACTAAACAATTGGTAAAGTCAGCATGGGTCTTCTGTAACTTTTTTTTTTCCCCTGAAGAGTTGTTCAGAGGAGATCATCCAGGATTCTGATTTCTCTTCTAACACTCATTAGTCAAAGTGACAATGCCAGGCTCACAAGTGCAAGTTCTTCAGAAACAAGACGTGAATTTAATCCTCCCCAGAGGAGCCTGATCTGAGTACCTGCTTCAGCTGCAATCCAATGGGCTGAGTGTTGTCACAGCAAGCAGGCAGAGGCAGGGGCTGATCCCACCTCCCCACCTCCCCATTTTAGTCTCCCTCCCCATCCTGGGGGCAACGACTCTATGGCAATTCTCCACGCAGTCAGGTCATTTGTGGAGCTATTGTTGCTGAGTTCACTGTTACCTAGGGACATGGAGTGGGGTCTTCTCAGGTACAGGTACCATCAGGAACCACCAGCGGAAACAAGGGACAGAGACCCAAAGGTGACCTGGTAGTCTTGATAGCCATGCCTGGTACATGTTGTACAGCTTGCTTTTTCAAGATGAGAGTGACACAATATTTAAGATTGCAGGAAAACCAGAATTTGTCAACCCTATGGGTGAGCACAACTGAAAAGCCCCAGAAGGAAGTAGCCTCTGAGGATGTTTGCCTCTGTGCTCCTGAACAAGACATTCGAGGGATAACTCGGAGCCACAGTGTCTCTGTCTGAAACCGCCAGGATGGCCTGATTTCCAGGATAATAACAAAGATGTGCCATTAACCTGAATACAGCAAACTGGCCCAGGACAAGAAAGGGAAAGAAAATAAAGATCATCTACCCAGAGGTCACACACACACACACACACACACACACACACACACACACACATGGCCAGAACTTGACCTCTAGCAAACATAATACATATTTAGGCAGTCTGGTTCAAGTGAAACTCTTAGGGCCAATAAGCCATCCCATCTTTCTTTCCATGTAGAAAGAAGGTGTGAAAGGGCTGCTGGGACCACTTGGCGAACATCAGACTGCAGGAGCCTTCTGAGTGCTCCGAGTTGACAGAGAGTTCTTTGCATGGCTGGTAGACACACAGCCTTTGGCCAAATGGAAACTCGATAACTCTAAATGATCCAACCAGGTAAATTTCCCCCTAATGGACATAAAGTTGAACATTTAAAGCAAAAACAGCATGGTATTTAGAAAAATGGGTCCTAGAGGCTGTTCTACCTGCTGCTTCATCTCTGGGAAGGCTCCCCTAGTCTCTGCTTTTAGTACAAGAAGCTTGCACAACCAGTTCAGCTGGAAGTGTGCCTGCCGCCCTGCCAGCGGTGCTCATTAGCTGCCTCTGACCTGTTGAAAAGCTGAAAATAGAACCTGGGGCCATTTTCTCTGCAGCTCAACTCTCATAATTCCCTGTCTTTCTAAATATTAGCAGCATCCCAGTAAAACCATCGTTTTTTTAAAGTACTTGTCACCCTTTGCCTTTTTGACACCCCCGACCACCACACTACTTTTCTTTAGGAAAAAAGCTTTTTAAGTGTGAAGTGCCTTTCTTTTTATTTGCTCTTCTCCCTGTGTAGCTAGGGATGCTACTTTTTTCCTTGATGGCTTTTATACTTGGTTAAAATCGCCTAGAAAAATCAGTAAGGAAGAATGGATGATTTCCTTAGTTACCCATTAGCCACAGTAACTAAAGTCTACAGAAATCCAGTTCCCATTTCTTATTAAAATTTTATAAGCATTTAAAATACTCACTTGGATGCCGTGTGTTTTCTTTTGTATCCTAACTGAGCTTCTTTCCCACCCTTAGGCCTAAAGCCTGGCTGATTTTCCTGAGTTGCTTTATACATATATATATATAAATATATATATATATATATATATTTTTTTTTTTTTTTACAAAAAACTGAACACCCAAATTCTGTTCATTAATCCAGTGAACTTTGAATTTTCTAATATGGTTCTCCTCTTAAACTGGAGCCAATCCTTGACAGTACTTGGGTTGATGGATACACACAAGTTAAACTCTGTGCCCAGGATGTATTTTTCGTCCTGACTTAGCAGGATTCTCTACATTAGAGGACAGGGTTCCTAAAAATCATGACCAAGATGCACCACAGCTTACCTTTCCCAGCTTTAAAGCTGATACAAATACCACCTCTGTCAGATCAGTGGGCTAGAATTACCCAAGTGCCCACTCATCACTCTCTAGGTCCTTATCCTAAGGGAACCTAATCCCAACTGGCCTGAACATCTTGTAAGCCCCTAGAGGCTCTCAAAGACCAGACTTCTTAGGGAATCTTATGTAGATTCCCAGGCCTCACTTCCCACAGACTCTAAACTAGTAGGTCTTAGTGGAATCCATGAATCTACATTTTAAAAAAACTTCTATCCCCACCCCAAACAGGTAAAGGGCCCCTGGAACTCACTTTGACAAAACCAGTGACCTCCAAGAATATGTATCTCAACGGCTTCTGATCAACATTGTGTTCGTTCATTTATTCAACAGTGACCTGCCATGTGTAGGATGTTACTTAAAGGGCAGATAAATTTCACATGGACCCCTACCCTCAAGAAACTTACAATCTACCAGGGAAAATGAAACACAAACATAACTAACTACTCAAAGGGGGTAGAGATTTGTCATGAGAGAGGAAGAGGGTTCAGAAGAGGAAGAGGTGATACTGAGCTGGAAGGAGGTGGGCATGACTTTTCAAGAGGTGACATATACATTAAACCTGAAAAAGTGCGCAGTATTTGGGCACATGGAGGTAGAAAAGAGAAAGTATCCTGAAATACAGCAAATGGAAGCCATGGCACAGGGCAGGGAAGGAGGCTGCGTGGAGAAGAGGGAGTCATTGCACTGGCTTGGGAGCACAGAGTGCAGGAAGGGGCATAAAAGCAAACGAGCTTATAAAAGAGATTTGCAGTCAACCCTGGAGGGCGTGGAATGCCAAGCACAATACCATGATCCCCAGAAAGAGCTTAGGGTGCCAGGCAAAGGGAGGACTGGAAGCAGAGTTGCAAATAGCCCCAAGCAACATGGTGGCCCTGGGAGGCGGGAATAAATTCTACTGAGCTCTTGTCTCCAGGATCCCTCAACCCTGCAATCCAGCCAAGAGCCTCAGACCTTATTCCTCAGGCTAAGACATCCAACATAAGCTCACACCTCGCCTCACAGAAACCCATTAAAGTTAGAAAAGGGCTAGAGGTTTTACCACCACAGAGCCTGTAGATACTCCTTGAGATGGAAGATGAGAAAAAAATGTGGACAGTGCTCCATGCTCTCACACTTTATCCTCTTGAGAACACTGTTGCTTCTCCAGTTGTGCTCCAACACACACACACACACACACACTCACACACAGAGGCAAAATTGAGGGCAGCCTGAGAGTTGCTTTGCTGGCAAGCTAAAGAATAAGAGCACAATGGTATTAAGACTAGACTTTCCCTGGCAAAATTTCCCATACCCAGCTTAATGAATAGGTTTCATTTACATGTAGAGCACTTTGTAAACTTGCAAGGCTTTACAGCTTCCCTGGTATCTGCCCAGGGAAAAGGCGGCCCATAACTATTACAGGTATCACTGTTTATGTAGTCATAATAGGTTCACCTCCATGATGCCATCACCCTCAGACAGAGGTCCCCCCATTCAAGGGCTGACTGTTCATCTGCATATCAAAGAATCCTATGAAAATCCATAATTAGAAAGCTAATGCCTTTGTATGTACTTCAGAATCACCAACAGCATAGATTACAAGAGTAAATTGTACCAATAAATTAGCTGCTGCCCTATTTTTCACTTTAGTCTTACCAGAAATACAAAACAACATGTGCCAGAGGGAAAAAAATTACAATCAGAAGCAGGGACCCAGAAGTGTCAGGTGGGCCTTAGGATTACTTGCCCAGGCGATGGGTCATTTCATGAGGAAGTCTAATCACAGGCAAGGATAATGTACTTTTTCAGAGGAAGGAGAGGGAGGGAGCATTTTTTTTTCTACTTACTTTATGAACAGCAGCACAAACTTTAGCAAGTGTAACAGGCCCCTTGTGACTCTTTGGCTCATCAGATATTATAAAGAGCCATTCTAATAAGAGTTAGGAATACAGTGCCCACTGGTTTTGCCAACAAATTAAATATGTCAGCTGCCTGGGTCCTGCAGCTGGGTTGGCCCGTTCCTCGTGTGACCTGATAACTGTGTATCAGGCTTTGGGAAAGGCCAGGAAGGATGATGGGAAGGCTCATGTCCCGCTTTGTATGAATGTGCTCTGGTACATCTGTCCCCAAGCATCTCTGCCTGCAGGGGCTTCAACTGCACCGTGGTGTTTCCCCACAACCGAATGATGAATGGGCAGAAAACGCAACTTCTCAGTGAAAATCGGCTCTGATGAAGATACCGTAAAGATGCTTCCAGGCCTGCCCCGGTAAAACATAATCATGTTGTCTTTCCTCTCTCTGTCCCATTTAGGAACTGTCACTGCAGTGGTGCATGGTCCTGGGGTGGCTCCCGTGCCGGTGCCAGTGAAAGCAGATCAAAATAGAACGTGGGATGACAGTTAATGATACTGTCTAATACTCCAAAGTCACTGTGACAGTACAGCTTTAATGTTCTCACCATAACATCAACAACAACAAAATAGTAACTCTATGAGGTGAAGGATGTGGTATCTAACCTTACTGTGGTACACATCTCACAATATATATGTCTGTCAAATCATTGTCCACCTTAAACTTCCACACTGTTATATGTCAATTATATCTCAATAAAGTTAGAATTTTTTTTTAATTTCATTAAAAAATGGAATGTGGACCCTCTACAAGTCAACACTGGCCTCTGTGGAGATCCAGAAATAGCTGCCTGCCACGGCTGGCAGGACTGGGGGCAGTGAGGAGGGGTCTTTAGCAGGAGATCAGTTTGTAGGCTGGTTCCTACTGGGATGACCACTAAGATCTGCAAAAATTGTTCCTTTTTCCCTGGGCACCTGGGATGTCTGCCAAGGCTGCTGGCCCTGCCCCACTGCCCACAGACACAGCATAAAGGCTCACGGGAGTAATCCAACCATATACACACATATACTCACACATATGCAAACTGCCACTGGCAGGAAAGAGTTTTGGAAATGGTTACCCTGGAGGACACTCTGCAGATGCTTCGAGATGGGATAAATCAATGCTGGTGACCTTAGCTTTCAAAATCCTGGGGCAAAGAGTCTAGAATGATGTTTTTCAGTATGGTAGTCACCAGTTACATGTGGCTACCGAGCCCTTAAAATGGGGCTAGCCCAGCCCTGGCCGAGTGGCTTAGTTGGTTGGAGCATCGTCCCATATACCAAAAAGTTGCCAGTTCAATTCCCAGTCAGGGCACATACCTAGATTGTGGGGTTTGATCCCCAGTTGGGGTGCATATGAGAGGCAACCAATTGATGTTTCTCTCTCACATCGATGTCTCTCTTTCTCTCTCTCTCCCCCCCTCCCCCTCTCTTTCTCTCTCAAAATCAATAACCATATCCTTAGGTGAGGATTAAAAAAAAAACGGGGCTAGCTTAACTTGAGATTTGACTCTTTGAAGACTTAGCATGAAATAAAGAATGTAAAATACCTCATTCATAATTTTTACATGCTCAAATGTTGAAATGAGTGTATGTTGGGTTATACTGTTTTCTTACTGCTAGTATAACAAACTGCTACTAAATGTAGTGGCTTAAAACAATACTAATTTTTATATTACAGTCATGGAGGTCAGAAATCCAAAATGGGTCTCACTGAACTCAAATCAAGGTGTTGACAGGGTTGTGTTCCTTCCAGAGGCTCTGGAGAAGAACCTGTGTCCTTGCCTGTTCCAGCTTCTAGAGGTCACCTGCACTTCTTGACTTGTGGCCCCTCCCTGCACCCTCCAGGCCAGCAATGCTCCATCTGTCTGACCATCCTTCTCTAGTCACATCTTCCTCTGACTACAGCCAGGAAGGGCTTTCGGCTTTTAAGTATCAATATGATTAGACTGGGCCCAGGTAACCCAGAATTATCTCTCCACCTCAAAGTCCTTAACTTAATCACATCAAAAAGTCATGTTGGATAATGTACCATCAAGTGTTAATATGAGGATGTGGACATCTTTAGAAGCTATTATTCTGCCCACTGCATGGATATGTTGGATTAAATACAATATAGTATTAAGATGAACTTCACCAGTTTCTTTTTCACTTTTTTAATGCATCTACTACAAAAATATTAAATTACATACATAGTTTGCATTGCATTTCTACTGGACAGCACTCACTAATCTAGGGCCTTTCTAATCTCAGAAATTCACTAGATGGACCATTTTAGGATGCCCAGATGCTCTCCAGGGTGCAGGGGTACAGCCCTGAGGGGACCTCCACTCCCAGAACACAGCCACATGGCATATACTCAAGGCAACCCTTGTTTACACTGAAGTCCTCGTGGAATTACTGATGTTCCAGTTCGCTCACAATGTACGGGCTTGGACCACATTAAATGTTTGCCCTGCTCATGTGTTACATGGCAATCAAGCTACTCACTCTCCATCCGTCAAGGAGAACCTCCGATCGATCTGCTAGGGGTGGTAATGGGTTTGCATTGATCTGCACGTCCCACCCCACCAGCCTTTCCCAGTCCTCCGTGTGAGCAACGGCTCCATCAGCATCAGCTGACCCACACGTCCACCTCCGCTGGCCGCATCAAACTGATCGGCTGGAAGCTGATCGACTTCTGGGTTTTTAAATTATACTTTATTGTTGTCATTTTATAATTACAGAAATAGCACACTAATTATAAAAATAAATCATCACAATAATCCATCCTACTGAAAACTTATGTCTCCTATAACTCTACACACACACACACACACACACACACACACACACACAACCACTGACGACCACTGCTGACAGCTTGCTGGATTTTCCTTCAGGCATTCTCTTCTCCTCTCTGTGCCACAGGTTCGGCTGAGCAGTCTCAGTTTAGGAAGAACAAGTGTGAGGCTGGCTGTGCTGTTTCAGACGGGCTCTCCACGTCTAGTCCACCACAGGAAGACTAGACATAGTTCCATCAGTTAAACTCAATCATCCAGTAATGTTTAAATGACCTCCAGCTTCAGCTTAATAGTTCTCTCTCTCTAGCGAACATTCAATGAATTCAGGAAGTACAGTTTTTATTGGTCAATTCAAAGCCTCAGTCCAGGGGTTGGTTTGAAGATGCTTCAGGGAGAGAAGGAAATTGTAAACCCATCTTCTCATGCCCTCTACCCTCTGCTCCGGTGCAGCTTCTAATGGTCGTGCACAGGCATGAAGGGTGCAGTCCCCTTTCCGTTGGTCATTGCTACCATTCTGTGCAGAGGTGGCCGTGGAACACTGGTGCTGTACATTGGACAGATGGTCCCACAGTGACACCTTCTATGCAGCATGTGCTTGTTTAGGCGACAAAGGCCACCAGGCAGCGTTCCCTCAAGGGGTTCAGGGCAAGGCAGCAGCACTTCTGCCCTTTCTGCACACCCCCAGTGGCAGGCACTGTGCCCCTTCAGGGGTGTAAACCTTCTCACTTGACTGAATGCTGCCCCTCCCCCAACATCCTCATCCTCTGCAGTGGACTCTCCCACCTCTGCTGTACTCTCCTGGGTCCTAAATGGGTGAGCTGAGAACTCTACTCAGCACCTCTGACCCCGCAATTCTTTAAGGCGCTTTGCTTCTTGAGCTATTAGCAATTCCATGAGAAATCTGGGCTTTTTGCCCAGATTCCAGGGTCACGCTCAAACCTCAGGAATAATTGTGCAACATGTTAAATGCCCCCTCCCCTCCCCTGGAGGGCTAGAAGAAGGATAGTACTATCCCAGGAATCCTGCTGCCCCCGTCTGCCTCTGCTCCAGGCATCTTTTTAAATGAAGTAACAGTAATGTAAGTTCTGCCGAAGCCCACCTCAGAAAGTTTGTGTGGCTGCTGGTGCCAAACCCTCCTCACTGTCATCTGGGGCTGACTCCCCTGCAAGCAGGTGAGCCTGGAAAGAACAGGGAAGTTTCTCCACCAGTGTTCACACCCTCCTACACGTATCCTAACATATTTTGCTTCTACAGCATTCCCTCTTGGAACAAATTCTCCCAGGCCTTAGCATTTAAATTAATTCTACACAATTACTTTAAATGTTATGTGAAACATACATAAGATTCTCTATATTTATGCGATTGCAACTTAAAGACAAAACCCAAAACCAAACAAAAGAATTGTAACAGAAGAAACGTAACTAGGCAAGTCTTGCACAGCTTATCTCCATCGTAAACAGCCAAGACCAAAGCAGTCTCGGGGGAGTGGCTGCCTTTTTGCAACACCCAGCTGCAGGCAAGACCAAAACATAAAATCAACTTCACCAGAAGTGTGAGAAGATGAAACCAGGAAAATAACCCAGAGAGAACCAAAACGGTAGACAAAAATGTGGATGACAAGAGGGAAAGTGTTCCAGATCATCAACTCGGGAAGCCCAACATCCAACAAATAGAAGCTCTAAAACGAGAATGGGCAAAGCAGAGGGGATGAAACTGTGAACAGTCAGGACGATAATGGTAATACACTTCAGACTGAAATTTCCCCATGTAATGGATGAACAAAGAATCATGAAAATGAAATTGAAAAATTAAACTTTAAGAGACAAAGTCACTCCCATACAAGGAATTGACCATCAGAATAACATCAGCTTGACGATGGAAGACAAAACAATGCCTTCAACATTCTGAATGAAAATTATCCTCAACCTAGAACTCTCTCCAATCACATGATCAATCAAGGGAAATGGAGGAAATGGTATTTTTAGATTAGTTCTCAAAAACTTCCCATGCATTCTTTTTAAGTACCCTAATGGAGGATGAATCATAAGCAAAAAAAAAAAAAAGAAAGAAAAAATAACTGATATGTATGTGGCACTTTCTGTACCAGGCACTATTGGAAGTGCTTTACATATATTAAGTAGGTTACTCCTCACCACACCCCTCTGAGATGGGCACTATTATTTCCACTTCTCCAAGGAGGAAACTGGGTTCAGAAAAATTCAATGATTTGCTCAAAAATCTCACAACTAGTAAGCTGTAGAGAAAGAAGTGACTAAACTAAGAAAGAATATAAGGGACCCAGAAAAAAGGGATTCAACCAAGAAAATGGCACAGAAAAGTCAGGATGATGCAAAGGGTAGTTCTAAGATGCCCACTGATCAGCTGGTGTTGGAAACAGGCAGGCCGATTTGGAGCTAAAAGATGGCAGACTCTGGTGGGAAGTCTGCAAGAGGGAGGAACTGATTGATCAGTTATCTCATCATTTTTCACTATCTGAAAGATGAAATTGATCAATGGGATATAATAATAGCACACAATTTGGCTCTATAGCTAACACAATAATGTAAACACTGATTATTGATTTTATTAAAAAGTGTTTTGATACAAAATAAAATAGGAAGAAGAGATAAAGTGTCTTTGTTGAGGGACAGGGGAGTGGCACAGTGTAAGAAACCTACATCTTCATTAGCCAAACACGGAGACAGGGAAAATGTCTAAAATCAATATATCAAGAAATGGCAGTAAAAGTATATTCTTTAAATGGCAGCAAATATTAGAATAAACTGTTAAAAACATTTTTAAGTATTTGCCTCAGAAAGTAGGATTCAGAGATGAAAAAGGATGAAAAAAATTTATTACCACCTAATTTTTAAATTTATACATTAATTAAAGTAATTTTAATCTTTTAAAATATACATCCACAATCAAATTTTATTATTAATTTTCAAATATACAAAGAAAAAGATGATCAATAAGAAGTAGGGAAAAAGACTACTGACCCAAGTATATAGGGTCTGACCTGTCTTGTATTTCCAGAATTCAGATAGGTTCATGATTTTTTGTGTAAATGGTATACTATGGAATATGAAATATTGAATATAAGATATTTAATAAGTTTAAAATATATACAGTCATTAAGGATTCTTTATTTAGTACAAATATATCATACAAATCAATTTTTCAACCCTATATATTAGCTTATGGCTTTGATGTTTCTTGTGTTTAACATAGAGGTAAAGTTATCATTTGGGTGTTATGAGAGCATGTCAGGCTTAAATGTTTCCATTTAAACTTGTTTTGAATTTTTCTAAATTTGCTTCAATTAAAATACAATGCATTTCTAATTTAAAAAATTTTAAGGGAGAGAGAGATGTTTTTAAGACCTTTGGTAATGTATTTGAGTTTTAAAACTAGATCAGTGGGAAGGGAGAATGGGGGAGGTAGAAGAGGGTAAAAGGGAAATAAATGGTAATGGAAGGAGACTTGACTTGGGGTGTGAACACAATACAATACACAGATGACATGTTGTAGAACTGTATACTTGAAATGTATATAATTTTGTTAACCAATGTCACCCCAATACATTCGATGAAAAATTAAAAATTTTAAATATATTAATAATTGTTTAAAAACTGGATTCAGATACTACTTTGATAAAAACAAAAATTTAATTAGAATTAAAAAGGAGAAAATTACCCAACTGGTGTCATTCAGTGGATTGAATGGTTCCAGCCTGTGAACCAAAGGGTCGCAAGATCGATTCCCAGTCAGGGCACATGTGTGGGTTGCAGACCAGGTCCCCAGTAGGGGGTGCTCAAGAGGTAACCACACATTGATGTTTCTCTCCCTCTCTCCCTCCCTTCCCCTCTCTCTAAAAATAAATAAATAAAATCTTTTTTTTAAAGGAGAAAATTAATTTCTTTTAAAAATCAAAGACCAGAAAGGAAAATATTCTCATCCCATACAAGAATACTTAGTTTTTCTAAGTGACTCGAACCCAACATAACACATTGCAAAAGAATTTCTTTCACATGTTTTCCTGTATGGGACTCTCATCGCAGTTGCTCAGAATGACAGGTAGAAGGCTGAGGAATTGAAATCATCCACTACCTAGACAGAGACTGGTAGGTATGATGGTAAATGTAATACAAAATGGAAAGAAACACTGGGCGGCGTCCTACCCAATGTATAATTCCAAGGAGGAGGGGGAAGAGGAGAGGGCAAAGTGATGGCAAAACTCCCTGCTCTTCCCACTGTTCCCCACGCATGCAGCTAAGCAAAGCAGCCGGGAAGCCCCGCAAATGATCCTTCTCCTTCACTGGTCCCGAGGCACGGCTGTCACTCAAAGGACTGCAGGGAGTTTCATGTCAGAAGGTGATGTGATGGAACCCTCTTCCCTCACTTGTAATTTACTGAAATGCCAAAAATCTTAAAGCAGCCTGTCAACAGCAACAGGTAACATTTAACACGTGTGACCTAAATAGGGTCTCTAACTCTCTTTAAGTACTTTAAAAACACATTATCATCTCATCTCTGTTTTCTTATGGTAGGGTCTTAAAGAAATGCCATTTCTTGAAGTAAAATGTTACATAAACCACAGCTGCAGAGTACTGGGACAAAGCCGGCCTGACTCCCGACACCCCACAGCACACCCAAAGGCAAGAAAACTGCTCTTAAAACAAAGAGAAGACATGCCTGCCTGTTACAGGATTTCCAGCATCAAGGATACCGAAAGCCTCAAAAGGATATCCAAAAATTCCTGTTCAAAATAGAATGCAGATTTCTGGGTCATCCTGGTACGTTCCCCAAAACCGCCACACAGCCACTCGGTCTAAGTGTGAGGGAAACTTTGAGAATGGCCCTGAGATCTGGGTGTCTTCCAAGCCATGAAGCTGCCTGGAGTAGAGGCATGGGGCTTAAAATGCCCCTAGAGAGTCTAGTCCAGCCCTCAAGAGCACTGAGTCTAGAGTACCTTGGGATACATTTTTTTTTTAATGGCTGAAGTGACCTGAAGAAGATCCTCTAGTATCTTCAGGCAAAAATTTTCCCAAGTGATAACCTGCAGGGTCCCAGGGTGAGTGCAGGCTTTTAGGAACCCCCAAAGGTACTAGGAGCACCAGAATAGAGCAGGACCAGCCCCCCACGGCATAAAACCATACGACCTTACGAGATGGTTTATGGCACACATTGTAACAGACCCTAGAATAACCTGGTGTTTCTTAGAGGTCATATTCAGTTTTTGTACTATTTTCTGACAGATATTGATCAGCACCTTCCCCTGAGTCCTGCCTATGTCCTGGATAATCAAATGTTTGCCCCGAGGCTTAACTCTCCCCCCACACTCTACCTCTATCTGCATTGCCCGTTATGCGCCCGAGGAGTGTTGGGTGCCCCAGCCTGGTGACCCAGCTCTCCACAAACCAGCCTCCTCCATCGCCTCTAAGACCACTTTCTAGATCGTAGTTTGCCAAACTACAAAACAGGTTCTATCTAGTCTCCCTGGTTAAATGGGGCCATACAATCCCAAAATGAGTCTGGAGGCTTTTTCTAGAAATAAACGATAGATATTTATTCAAGGCTGTTGGAGTTTGCAGACTGGGAATACAGCTAGGTGAAAATAGAGAAGTGCTCCAAAGGAAGAGAAATTATAAGTTCTTACAGCAGAAAGTAGATTCTTCAGAAGAATAAGTAGATTCTTGCACTCTTAGCCCAAGAGTTGGTCCAGGACTGTTATCAGTCAGATGTCAGGCAGTCAGGTTGGTGGATGCCAGGTGGTTTGGGAAATGGGAGCCAGGAGTTCTGGTCAGTACCCGTGGCCTGGACAATGGATGTCAGGTGGACATATAAGTGAGTCCTTCTGGGCTAAATCAGGTGGCCTGGATACGTGAGTCTTTCAGGTGATCATGAGAGGGCTACCTGGAAGTCCAGATATAGAACCAGGCAATGACAGGAGTGGAAAGGTCAAAAAAGTTTAAGTTCTCAGGCTAGTTAGAACAAGAATGGACTCTCCTCATTCCTCGACCTTCACAACGTTAATAATTTTAGCAGCTTGGTAAAAATGACTTCATTTTATATGTTCCCTACTTTCACTCTTTACTTACTGGAAAGTGCTCACCCATCCACTCTGTCCCCATGCTCCATGCAGACAGGGTGTGAATGGTGTCACATGTCTTTTATGGCATAACCCAAATGTAGTCCCTCTCAGGCACTCACTGTCCTGATCTGATGGGAACTACAATACCTGTCCCTTTTCTTTCTTTCAAAGATTTCATTTATTTATTTTAGAGAGAGGGGAAGGGAGGGAGAAAGAGAGGGAAAAAAACATCAATATGTGGTTACCTCTCATGCATCCCCTCCTAGGGACCTGGCCCACAACCCAAGCATGTTCCCCACCTGGGAATCGAACTGTTGACCCTTTGGTTCACAGGTCAGTGCTCAATCCACTGAGTTATACCAACCAGGGCTTCCTCCCCTTTTCTAATCATACTTCCTTCCAATCATCAGGGGCTTACAGAATGCAGAGATTGTGGGGAACCTCTTGGCATCTGTTTTCTGGATTTTCCTAGCTCCTTGCAGAGAGGAAGTGTTCTGCCATTTGGCCACTCTCACTGTTCTGCCTGGAATGGGCTTCCTGAGCAAACCTTCGTGGGAAGCTTCTTCCCACGGCCCCAGGCCCGCCCACTCCAGAGCACTTCCAGGGCCCCAGGTCCTGCCACCTCAGGGGCCGGGCTCAGCACTCTACAGGCCTTGTATCCAGGCCTGAGCTCCTTCCTCTTCAGGCCCTGAAATCCAGACCCACCCTGGGGCCCCCCTGCTTTTCCAACCCTGGAAATACAAAGCCTTTATTCAATTGTTTTCCTTTAATAAACGGGCTTAATTGCCAGTGAGGTGGCATTTGATGGTCCCAGGGGGAGCCCTAGAATAGGTAAAAGTTGTTTATGTTTAAGGAAGGGAGGAGGGAAAACAGAATAAGGTCAGTGAAGATGCACTCACTGTAACACTTCTATAAAATGGGATTCTTTTGTAATGCATGTGTTTACTCATCAAATATTTATGGAGGCTGCTCTAGGCCCATTAGACAATGGGAATGCAGACAAGAGAGAGGCAAAACCAGCCCTCAAAGTAGCAGCTGGAAAACAGCTATCAGAGAGACTCCTGACCACCATGAAGAAATACTGTTTATTATCACTTTAAATGACGTATTATTATTTATCTGTAGGACATAGCTTCAATTTCTGTATCTTAAATTACCTGTTAGTTACTTCACATTTTACAGAGAGGACTGTAGATCAGATTTCTTCAGGGCGAAGCCCACTCAACAGCAACAGTCACAGGGGTTTTCATGGACTTGGGGCTGTGAGATGGAGATAAAACTCCTCTCTCACACATCTTGTGATCCCTCTTACAGAATTACAGGTGGCAAGCCTGTCAGGCCTCCGGTTACATTTTAGAAAGAACAAAAGCAAAGCTCGTAGGAGTTAAGTAATTTCCAAGGAGGGGGCCAGTGCTGGAGAAAGGCCTGGGTGCCTCACCAATGACTCATTTACATACCTAAGCAACTCCCCACCCCCAGTTCACAAAGCTTTATCTTCCTTCCTGGAAGCTGAAAGAAAGTGGAAGCATGGAGCGGCTGGGGAGGGGGTTTGAAAAGTCAGGGTGACGTCCTCAGAACGGGATTTACCAGGAAGCTAATATAGCTCAAGCTTTGGGGCTCTGCACTTGCCCAAGCTCCTTGGGAGGCTCGTAATGTGAAAAGGTAGCCATTCGCATGCCTTCCAATTAGGAGACTGTGATTTCTCACTTGCTTTAAATTTATAATTTCTTGGGTTCTACTTTCTCACTTTAAATAAATTTCTAAAATTTTAAAATTCTTTTCCTTAAATAGGCACCCCCAAATGGTACAAGTTTCCAGCAAACTGGTGGCCCGTCTGGTGGCTGGTCCCCCCGCTCGATATCTGTTCGGCAAGTCGGGGGAGGTCACAGCGCACTGAGGCCCAGGGAAGACTGTCCTCAGCCCCCACAGATGCCATCCCTTACCTCGCCCACCCCAGAGGGACACCCATATGTAAATAGCCCTTAAAGTTAATAAAAATGCCTATTAATTGCCTTCCTATATGCCAAAGAATGCAGCAAAGACTACCAGTGCCAGGGGTGAAAATTGCCAAGCAAGAAAACACCCGCTGGTGAGCGAATGGAGTGAGGAAATCACAGGGATTTTTAAGTGTAATGAAGGTGGTTTCATGGTGGTTAAGGATTGAAAACTCTCCAGAGGACTGAGGGAGTCCATAGGCATGTACACTGTTGGGTGTGACAGCCCCGTTGTTTATTGATCAGGAAGGTCTTCAGTTAGGCCCAGCGAGGTTCTGGTGCCTCCCAGGTCACTGAAGACTCCCAGTCATTACCAGTTTCAGCCGATCAGAACCAGCTATGATGACCCGCAGCATTCCATTTCGATCTCTCCTGCGCAAGAGTGGCTGGAAGTGGAAACTCTTCTCTTAATACATAATAAACCAGGAGCAATAAGGTGCTCCGCTTACGGCTAATCTACCCAACAACTGCGAGTGACACATGTGCCTAGCACATAGCAAGTGCTACATCGTATTTGCTAATATTATTATTATCATATACACTTTACAACTGGAGAAAGAAGACTCCAAAGAGGCCAAGTAGCTTTTTCAAGGTCACCCAACTGGCAGCTATGGGACCGGAGTCCCTGTTCAGGACTCTTCCTGCAGAGGTGGTACTCTTTCTTCAACCAAACCTGCCCCTTTGCAAAGAAATCCTGACACACGGAAGTCCTTGGGTAGATGTCCAGTTTCCTTAATTCCTATGTAAACTATCCTAGAAAGAGAGCTCTGGGTGTGCACTTACTCACCACCACCAAGGGCTCAGGAGTTTGGAAGCGGCAGGACCTCAGTACCAGAGAGCCCAGCCCTTCTTTCTTCAGCCCAATGACTAGGGAAGGCCTGCAGCACCAGGACAAATTCTGAGACTTCTTTTGTCCAGAAAAAGTATGAACTTGAAGATGGAAGCAGATTATGTTTTCTAAAAGTGGCCACAATGACAGCTCCCAACCCACTCACTCTTCTTACAATGCTTACAATGTGATTTTTTTAGAGCGATTTTAGGTTAAAGGAAAAATTGCACAGAAAGTATAGAGGGTTCTCACATTCTTCCTCTTCCTCCTCTCTCCTCTGATACACAGTTTCCCTATCATTAACATCTTGCATTAGTGCAATACATTTTTTGCAATTGATAAATCAATTACTTTATTATTCCCTGAAGTCAATGGTTTATATTAGGATTCACTCTTACTGTTGCATACTTTTATGGGTTTTGACCAATGCACAATGTCATGTATCCACTACAACAGTATCCTCCAGAACAGTTTCACTGCCCCAGAAATCCCTTGTGCTCCACCTGTTCATCCCTCCCCTCTTCCCCAAGAAATGATGGCAATTTCTGATCTTTTTACTGTCTCTATAGTTTTCCATTTCCCAATCTAATGCAATCATAACACTCTCCATTGACAGACTGGACCTGTTTCCCCTTCTCGGTTGAAACTGGATGGGCTGTGACTAGGGCAGCAATGACATTCTGTGATTTCCAAGGCAGCATTACAAAAGGCCACACAGCTCCCACCATGTTCTCTTTGGATGTTCACTCTTAGAATACACTGTGCTGTGAGGATGCCTAAACTGCCTGCAGAGAGACCCCTGTGGAAAGGAACGGAACTCTCAAGTGATAGCCAGCCCCAATCTTCCAATCATATGAGTGAGCCACCTTAGAAATGAACCCTCTGGTCTCAATTGAACTCTCCCAGCTGGTGCCACGAGGAAGAGAGATGAGCTGTCTCTGCTGAGCTCTGCTCAAATTGCGATGTCTGAGCAAAATCAATAACTGTTTTAAACCACTACATTTTGGGGTGGTTTATTATGCAGCAATAGATAACCAGAACATTCAGCTATCCTCTAGGGATAGAAACTATATCTTATTCATCATTACAGTTTAAAAAGCAGTTGAGGGGCTTTAGATATGAAAGTATCTCAATACTTATTGTTGATGATGATAAAATCAAAATCTAAGGTAAATGCCATAAATCAAAAATTCAAGAGCAAAAGGTTCATAAAATTTGAGATCTCAAAGGAGCCTTAGCAATCATTTAGGATAGTTTCCCTTAGATGGTGAAAATTAAGTGATTTACTTAGAGTTACTTCATAAGTTAATGGTAGAATTGAGACTTGAACCCAGTACTGTATTTGAAAAACACAAGGTAAAAAAACAAGTAAAAATTAGTTCGATCTCATGAAGCATGTGATCAACTTACAGACTCAACCAATCCAAAGGTAATTCACAATTTTTTTAAAAATTAAAATATTGATCACCTTGGAGACAGTAGGATCATATAGATTACAGGGGACACTAAAGTATCTGGGGGTCACATTTCCAACATCTACAATGAATGTTATTAAGGAGAGGCATCTTTCATGCCTCCATTGTACATTTTTCTTAGGCCGTGAGTTGACTGATTCAACCAACAGGAAAACACTTGTTTAATATAAAACCATCTTGGGTTTTGCCTCTCTCTCTTACAAAGTGCTTTTAATTGTATTGATAGATGGCTTTCCAAGGGCCTCTAATGACTCTGCACATCTTGTGATCAAGGCACTGGTCACATTTTTTGTTCTGGAATACCTTTTCAAGGATGATTGTTTAGTGAACAGCTTTGGAAAACAAAGATAGTGCCTTCCTCTGGAGCAAAGGGGAGACATGTTTATATTACTGTCCTTAATGAAACTAAACTCAGGGCTCCTCTCCTGCAATGCAAACACTGCATGTGCAGACATCCATCTGGCCTCACCTGTGTGACCTGATAGGGCTTGTGGGCAAGGGACACTGATGCGTATATGTTGCTCATGCTGCTCTCTGTGCTGTGGGTAATGATGTCTTTTGTCTCTGGCCCAGGAGCCTTGTGTCTTCTCCACTATTCATGAAACTGTTGCAGGTTAACTTGTTAGCTGGCAAGTAGGATAAAGTCTCAGACCCTTCAGCCTTGACACTCTTTCCTTTTGAATTAGAAATAAGGCCACATCAACAGTTGGAAAGAATGGTTACGTTCACTGATGAGAATAATGAGCCTCAGAAAGTGTTAACCCCCGTCCTAGGGTATGATGAACATGCAAGTGCTTCCCTTTCCTGGGATCAGCTATACCTGAACCTTAATTCTTTTAAATCCAACAGAGTGAAATCTCGGAACACTGAAGGCAGAAACTGGCAGAGGAGGTTTACCAAAATGCCAGGGAAGCTTAAGCTCTGGGGCCTTCGCTGCCCAGGCCCTTCCAAGGCCCTAGAATTGTCATATGTTTTGTAAAGTTTACAGAAATCAGCTTTTTAGCCTCAGTTGGTTGATTCTACTGTCTCTTTCCACTCTGGCTTTTCCTCTATTATACTTCCCTTCATGTAGGGTGGTTTAGGAGTGGCCACAGGTACTTGGGATCCCACTGAAAGAGAGCTGGTGATACATGTAACTTGGATTCAGTTTGAGACACAGTTACACATTTCAAGGTCCCATCTGTGTATAGTTTAGCCATCGCTTTGTAGGGAGGGCTTCCCAGAACACTCCTGCTGCCCATTGTGCCAGTGCAGACATCATAGCATAAAGACCCCAAGCCAGAGGCTCTATCAGGAAATGAAAGGGCCCCATGGCATTTACCACTCCAAGGATAAGAATAATGGAGGAAAAACAAGGACATAAGCACATTCAGCCAGATGCCTGTCTTTGGGAAATTCTTCTAGTGATCAGATATGTAAAATAGTAAACAAAGGGTCGCTATCAAAATTTCTCTTTTTAGGAATACTCAATGCAGCTGATATCATAATAAACCTGCTATGTATTTTTTTCCATGTTTGTTGGGAACTATGCAAAATGGGATTATCAGAGTTCCTGTGTGTACAGGCTACAAACAGTAGGACAAATAGTTGCTGTGTGAAGTTCCATGTTTAATGCATCCCAAAGAGTCCGATTACGTCTTGGCACATGGGATACATTCCTCTCCTGACAGAGTGTGACAGTGCCTGATGAGAAAGTACATAAAATTACCACCAATGTTTAGGAATGGCCTGGAATAAAAAAGAAAACAGTGCTCTGGTGACAAAATTCCTATACATACTCATTGATAGATTAATGGGTGCAGTTTAAGTATAATTTGATTACCTGACTATACAACACAACTCAACTTGGTGGCAATTTCAAAATTCATCTGAATTACTCCTTCTAGGGCTTATTTTCAGATTAATTTTATATATTGTGTTCAGAATCACTGATCATACCGAGGTAAATATGATAGGAAGGAAATATCCTGGGGAAGCCAATAATGTAAATAAAGAAATGAAAATTAGCAGAGCTTGAAAGAGTCAAAAATTCT
Organism: Mormoops blainvillei; assembly: GCA_004026545.1. Classification (NCBI taxonomy): domain Eukaryota; kingdom Metazoa; phylum Chordata; class Mammalia; order Chiroptera; family Mormoopidae; genus Mormoops; species Mormoops blainvillei. The sequence continues at coordinate 116,031 of PVJD01002264.1, forward strand.
CCTGCTGTAAGAAGATAATGGAAACTAAAACCTATGATGGTCAAAATTATGAAGATGGGGGGAAAGAATACAATAGTCAATAAATGTAGATGAAAATTAATATGGAAAAGATAAAGGTGATTAGGAGAATCAGGACACTCTAACACAGGAAACGAAAGGCAGGAAGATAAATGGTATTATAAAGGAAGACACAGCTTGTACCGACAATGGAGCAAGCTTGAGGTCTACGGCTGCTTCGTTTTAATGAATTAGGTGACTCTGCTACATGTCCTTTACTTTGCTACATGTCCTTTATGTGTCTTTTTTTAATCTAGCCAAAAACATGGGGAAAAACTTATGAGTATTCTAGAGATTTGTCAGGCACACAGTTAATCTTCTATTACGCTGTTTACTGTACTTTGTGAAGTTTCTGCTATGTCTCCTTTTTAAATTTTGTAGTTTGCAGTGAGTTCTTTTCTAATTCCAAGCATTCCCTTTAGTAACTAATTTTGTATTTGTAATGTGCTATTTGTCTTCAAGAAAGTTGAATTATATGAGCTTCCAGCACCACTAACAGCAGATCTGGCTCTGGAGATGGCTCATGCAATTTTATTCCCTGTCAGTCAATGTCAAACAACATTCTGACATTATTTTCTGCCCAAAAGAGAGCCGAGTCAATTGTCTAAAAGGTTCTGGGTTGGAGAAGAGACGGATCCAAAATGGCCCCAGAATCTCACTTCCTCCTTGCTTTTGGGAGTTCAATGAAAGATGTCAACAGGGTTGTAGCTCTGTCAAAAAAGAGTATGTTGGCTGCTTTTTGTACCTTTCAGAAAGACTCAACAACAAATAGTGAACTCAGATTGAGGCTAACCAGTCTGAATGCAGGCAGGGAGGGAAATATAGCTACGGCAAGCCAGGTGCTTTCTGCATTGGCCCTTAATCGGCATTGACCGAGTTAATAGTTCAAAAAGCCATCTGCTAAATGGTGACCATTTATTGAATGAATGAATGAATGAATGAGCCAACTGCTCCTCTACACAGACTATAGTGCCAGTTACTGTATTAGTTATGGTCCTTATTCCAGACAGCAGCATCCACCGTAATTAATTTAAACACGAAGGGATTGTTAAGGATGTAGAGAGCTCATAGAGTTGCTGGAAAAGCTGAACTAGGTTACAGCTATAGGGCTGCTTCCAGAATCGGAGATTTCCATTTGTGGAGGCAGCAGCTCCCTTTGTGGCTCAGTGTGGTGGTATGGTTTTGGAAGGTGTCCTCAAATCTCAGCCTAGGGTCATTTTCTGCAAACCTGACCAGTACACCTCACGTAAGAGCAGTGGCAGTAATCTGCCAGCCTCATTTCTTGCCATGAGAATGAAAAAAGATCTTACCAGGGTTGTACCCATAATATTTGACTCCTTTAGAGGATTTTCTCAAGGACTACCCATGTTGAAACCAGCACTATTGAGCAAAATGAGGCTTAGAAAAACATGAAATAACTAGTGATATAGGCAGGAATATCTGTCTTTACTGATACTACAAGTATAAGGTAGTTAATGGGAACTAACCTCTGTAGTAAAAACAAAGACACAAAGATGAGTCATTTAAATTCCATCACCTATACTTTTCTGGTTCTGCCTTCTCACTTTCTCTACCACTCTGCCTCTCATGCCCACCATGGTCATCAAAACTGGCAAAAAATTATGCCATAGAACAGGAAAACTTAAAAAATTTGTGTGTTTAACACTGGAAGTCTCTTCCAAAGCAGAAATATTTAGTACATGCCTACAATTTTGAATTCTTTAATATTATAAAGCAGACTTTTTGTTGCCTATGCTTGGAATATATGACAAATATATACAATACTACACAACAGGTTCTCTGCGTCATGGAAGGGAATCGCTATTATAGGCATTCAACTTCTGCAACTATATAAATTCTTCATGATACAACAGATTAGCTGCAACTCCAAGATCAATGGCCTCTAGTTACTGATAGGGGATATTTCCATACCCATTATACCGACTTCCATACCTAGGTAAGCTCAGTGTACTTACTAAGTCTGTTTCAGGGAAATGATATAAACACGTGGTCTTCCTATGCTTGGCTCTTCAGTATTTCTGGCAACAGACCTGGGAATATTTGGTTCAGTAATTCCTTTAATGGACTTCTGTCTTCAGTGCAGACATTCTTTTCACTTCTATAAAATTTTTTATTTATAGAAAAACCCATCCACAAAATGTTTTGACTTTACTACCTCTTACCCCAACCCATCTCTAAACTTCTTCGGGCAATAGTCAATGCTTGCCGAGTTCACTGGAATTCACTTTTCTGTCCTGGCACCAACTAAGTCCTATAGGCACGACATGTGGCTGCTTTACTCTGTGTCAGTTTAGCTCAGCTGTAACTATGCTTCCCAAAACCCCATTCCTCACAGGGCTCTGAGCTGGGATTGAACACAAGAGAAATTTGCAGGAGATTTGGAAGTACCGAGTTAAACAGCTGCCATTATGCTTAGAAGTTCAGCGCAGGTCACACACATTGCTAACCTGCTGGGTCATCTTGGTAGCCTGGGGCAGCAACAAGGTATGCAGTTCCTTCCACTCCTTCTAGATCTTCTCCTAGTCCTGGGCCAGGCACGTGAACAGCTCCACAGTGAAAGGCACCAACTTCTTCAGGCCACCAGCATCACTGGGGCTGGCTGCAGTGAAAGACAAACACAATAAGCCCTTATACGTGCCACTTGTCCATTTTCCTCTGTTGCATGACCAGCTTTTCTTCCCAGCTGTCTGCCTTTGGACCTACAACTTCAGGCCAATCTCCAGACAACTCCCCTCCATAACCCCTGGTTGGAAATTTTTCTCTGATCCTCTAACCAATCTCTTTCCAGAGCCTGACTTCCTTAGCTCTTCCACAACTGTGTAAAACCTAATCCCTATAACAAATCCCGTTATCCACACCACTCACACTGGTTCTCTTCTCCTGCCTGAATTTGACTGATGTGCTCCTGAGAAAGCTGATGGGGAACAGAGGGACAAATGATCCTGAGAAATGTGACTCCAGATCTCAGCTTGTTAATTACTGCAGTCAAACCAACACTCACTCAAGAGCACAGGCCAAAAACAAATCAACACACCTTACTCCTAACAATCATCAAAACTCTTCACATCTTTTATGCTCTCTAATATAGCCATTTCACCCCTAAGAATGTATATCAAGGAAATAGTTATGGACTGTATAATATTTTGATAAATCACTTGGGAAACTTTCAAGGGGCATATTTCAGTAAAATAGACGCTCCGTGAATTGCTCTCTCAAGATGGTTCTGCTGACTGCAGAACTTTTCGCTTTGCTGAGGAAGTATGCAGAGAGGAATAACTCTGAACTTCGGACTCATGGGGGACAGTTGGAAACTGTGTCCAGGGAACAAAAAGAAGAGAGAAGAGGCCACTGTCTGAGAAGAAGAATGACGGGTAGAAAACACAAATATCAAATGGCTAATGATCCTGAGTTTCCACTGTGTGGTGTATGTGGTGTGTATTTCCCCATGAAGCATTCATGTCTGATAAGTCACAGTGGGGCTGGTTCTCTTTGGAGACAAGTTGAAGTGCTGAGCCCTTCAAAGTGAGCAAAAACAGAAAAAAAAATAAGGAAATATTGTAAACAGTCTAAGTGTTAAAAATTGGGAATTACTTAAATGAATGATGTCATTTCCAGACAATAAAATATTAAGCCACCATCAAAAACTATATGGTAAATACAGTTTAGTAATACTAAAAAACATTTCAGCCCTTGCTGGTGTGGTTCAGTGGATCGAGTGCTGGCCTGAGAACCAAAGGGTCGCCAGCTGAATTCCCAGTCAGGGCACATGCCTGGGTTGTGGGCCAGGTCCCTGGTAGGGGTCGCTCAAGAGGCAACCACACATTGATGTTTCTCTCCCTTTTTCTCTCTCCCTTCCCCTCTCTCTAAAAATAAATAAATATAATCTTTAAAAGAAAAATCTTAAATGAAGAAAGCATATTTCAAGAGAATGTAGAATATTAGCAAAGAAAAAAGACAGAGAATAAATAGCAAATACTGGCAGTTATTGTAGATTAAGCTCATTTTTATTTTCTTTCTCTTATTTATTTGTAATGGCTATAATAAACATGTATTTATTTTGTAAAAAAACAAAAACAGCATATGTATATAGATTTTTGTAAACCAGGTGAGTCTTATACCCAAAACAAAGGCTCAAACATAGGAAAAGAAACAGTAGGTAAATTTAGGCAGGTATTCACGTTCCAGAAATTGCTAATCTGATCCAGCCGTGTCCTATGACACTGCTGTCACCCTCAGGAGTAAGGACATTGATCAACACATTCCTCCTCACCCCAGACAGAGTTACACCACAAAGGTGCAAAAGAGGCGGACACAGAGGTGGGACTCGTTGTCCTCAAAGTGAGGCAATATGAGTTCTGCTCTGGTCTCTGTCAAAGGCTGCCATTGACCCTGGGGAGCAACTCTGCACTAGCAATAAGGCTGAACCTGCACTTCTAAGTTTATAACCTGAAGAAACTCCCATATGTGCACAAGGAGCTATGCATCTGAATGTTCATTTCAGTACTGCGTTCTTTGCATTAATTATTTTCCTATGGAAAATTTCAAACACATACAAAAGGTTACATAGAAGTTTAATAAACCCCACATACTTGTCACTCAGCTTCAATAACAAATTCATGATCAATCTCATCTCAGCTAAATCCCATCCACTCGCCACCACTCCTATATTATTTCAGAGTATATCCCAAACATTATATCATCTCACCCATAAATATTTCAGTATAGATACATCACATACACTGAATAGATGTAGATATATGACTACAATATATACCTCAAAAATAAAAACTCTTAAAAATAACCAAAAACAAACTCAGTCAGGATATTATATCTAAGACACAATAACAGTCATTTCTTAATATTTTTAATTATTGGGTCAGAGTTCAAGTTTTTAATTTTTTCACAAATGTGATCATTCTTTTTTTTTTATCCTCACCCAGGGACATTTTTTTTCATTGTTTTTATTTTTTATATTTATTTTATTTTTAAAATATTTTATTTATTTATTTTTAGGCAGAGGGGGAGGGGAGGCAAAAGAGCGAGAGAAACATCAACCTGTGGTTGCCTCTCACATACCCTCTATTGGGGATCTGGCCTGCAACACAGGCATGTGCCCTGCCTGGGAATCAAACTGGCAACACTTTGGTTTACAGGCCAGCACTCAGTCCACTGAGCCACAGCAGCCAGGGCTTTTTTTCATTGTTTTGAGAGAGAGAGAAAGGAAGAGGGGAAGGGAGAGAGATAAATAACGAGTGAGAGATGTATTGATTGGTTGCTTCCATATACGCACCGGGACCAGGGATCAGGGATAGTAAGTGCCTGGACACGGGAGGCACATGCCCGCATCCAGACTGGGTATCAAATCCACAAGCTAAGTAAGTGCCCTGACTGGGAATCAAACCCGCAAACTTTCAGTTATGGGATGGCATTCCAACCACCGCACCTGCCAGGACTTTAAATGTGATCATTCTTGAGACAATTGGGACTCCAGAAGCAATGAAATATTTAGTTATATTTTTAGACTATTATTAAAAATTTTTAGATGTGATAACGATTTTATGTGTTTTAAGTTTCACGATGAAATATTTATGTAAAAATAAAAAGATATATTATCTGGAATTTGCTTCAAAATCGGGTAATGTAGGTAGAGATGAAACAAGATTGGTTTTATGAGTTCATCATTGTTGAAACAGAAAGATGGGTACGTGGGGTTTATTACACTATCCTCTCTATTTTATTTACAATATGAGAAATTTTCCATAACAAAAAACTCCCTGGCTGGTGTAGCTCAGTGGAGTGACCGCCAGCCTGCGAACCAAAGGGTTGCCGGTTTGATTCCCCAGTCAGGGCACGTGCCTGGGTTGCGGGCCAGGTCCCCAGTGGGGGCGCTCAGGAAGCAACCACACATTGATGTTTCTCTTTCTCTCTCCCTCCCCTTCCCTCTAAAAATAAATAAATAAAATCTTTAAAAATAAAAATTAAAAAGCAGATCTAAACAATATATTGTTTATACATAGAAAGAAAGATAAGAAAACAGAAAAAAAAAGGGAAAGACAAACATAAAATTAAGGGTCAGGTCAAGTGGGAGCAGTCAAGATTATTAGAAATGTTCCTAGTAGTTCTTAACTGTGAGTGACCTTTATGTTATTTTTCTAATTAAAATATTAAAATGATAGATAAAATAAAAGAGTGTTTTCATGTACCAGTGCCAATATGTGGTGTCACAAACCAACTGGTCCAATTAGAACTGGTCCAATTTGGGGAGTTTGAGTCTTCTATTCCAGTTCACTTTTCACCACCCATGACCCACATTGTGGAAAACATAGGACCATGTGTTGATTAGTGTCTTCAAATTCCCAAACTCTAAAAGGCTAAAGTTGATTTCATCTGTGCAATGGGCATTAGCCCCGATTACAAATACCAGCAGTAAAAAGGGGCTTCTGCTGTATTTCTATTTAAGAAAATATAGGGAACTGCTCTCTTTGGCTGGGTCATCTTCCTTTCTTGATCTCTGCCTAGTGGGAAACCCTTGCACACCATCCTCAAACTCTTTTCTTCTCTCCACACACCCAAGCCCAAATGATCCAATCCAGTTCCTAGACTTCGTATACCATTTACATGCTAGTGACTCTCAAATTTGTATTTCCAGTCCTGACTTCTCCACTGAATGCCAGATTCCCTTATCCAATGACCTACATGATGTTTTCACCAGGATATCTACTCTTAAACCAAATTCCAGATTCCTTCTCAGATAACCGTTTTTGGTCCAAACACACGGGCCAAACGCTGTGCCATCATCCCTGGCTCCTCTCTTTCTCTCACACGCCACATGCAATCCATCAGCAAATCCTCCCTGTCTCTGCCTTCCCATCTCTAGAGATGTCTCCACAGCCTCTACCTTTAAGGCATGTTCCAGGTCTGACTGCTACTGACCTCTTCCTAGTGATCACTGCTACCACCTTAGTCCACCTTGTCAAGTTCCTGAAAGGAGCTTGTCTTTCTTTTACAATAAGAACATGTCCCTGCCATCCTGACCTCCTTTCGTAGCACTCCCACCTCCCTAGCAGGACACAACCAGACATCCACACATTTTTCCGGAGCTTCTATTCTCTCCCTCTCTCTATCCCCTCATCCTACCCCTGACCCTAAGCCTGGTGGGAGCCCTGACCCTTATGGCTCAGGCCTGTCCTTCATTTCCTTGCTTCTTTCTACTCACCCTAGAGGTATCACACCTCCATTACTGTGGGGTCCCTCCATTACTGGGCGCTACTTACCTCACGCCTCGTCCTCTTACACCTCGTCCACCTGTTATGAATTTTACTCTATGTTTTACTCTAAACATAAATACAGCAGTGTGATAGGACACAGCTGGATCTGATTAGCAATTTCTGGAACGTGAATACCTGCTTAAACTTACCTACTGTTTCTTTTCTTATGTTTGAGCCTTTGTTTTGGGTATAAGACTCACCCAGCTTACACCTCGTCCTCTTTCCCTCTTCCATCCCCTGGCTCAGTTTTCATGGTGGACAGCATGCAGAGGGTTTACCAGTAAGAGAATTACTTATCTGGATGGATGTCAAAAATATTTATGCCCACCACACTACTCTTAACATTCTCACACCTGATCATTTTTTGCAGATCAGATTTGTAAAAGGTGTGTGAAAACCAGGTTTCTATTGGAGGATTTTATTTTCTCGCTAAACTTTTCTAAATAAGAGATTGCACGTGCAATGTATAAAAAGGGGCCCACCATTATACTCATCCTCCGTTTATTGCTCCAGATTCTTAAAAGAATGTTCATTCAGCATTAGAAAAAGCTTGAGCCTCAGGAAAACCTTCCCAGCTACCTTTCCTGAGTCTCAGTCCTTGGCTGCATCTTCTATCTTGCCCAGTGTAGTGTCTCCTCACCCTGAGGTTCTAACGCCCAAGAGGCCCTTGCCTGGAAAATCTCTTGCATGTTCTGCTGTTCTCTGTCACCACAGCTGCAGCATCCTTCGACCACAGGTGCAAGCCCCTCAGTGCCATCGGCTCCCTCTGGCCTCACCCCGGCCTCATTTTCTGCAGAAGCCTCCTCCAGCTCTTTCACAGCCAGCTGCCATTGTGGTTTATGACATTCTAGTGATGCTTGCTCCTCTTCCAATGGAGACCTGAATAACAGGTAGGCTGCCACCTGGATTTCACACCAACGCTTTTTAATTCACAGGCTGCCGAATGAGTGGCAGCCCCCAGGGAGCCCTGCTTTACTCATCACCCTCCTGGCTGATTCAAGGCCCATTGTTTCTGGGCTTGTTAACCGCCTCCCCACGCCCCACCCACTAGCATAGGCACTTGGAACTGCACAAGGGACCCAAAACAATTACACTTCTCCATTTAATACGAAATATCGTTGTTCAGCCCTACCTTAAATACACATTATGTGTGGACAGCCACAGAGCAGCAGGCTGGAGGTATGTCCTTCGTATTTTTTTGTCCTGACTGTGATCCTCTTTATAATGACACAAAGACAAACAGACCTCTGTGGAAACTGCCTTCAGAGCCAGTGGCTGTTACCTGCAAGCATCCTGAAAATCAAACTTGGTGCTGATCATAAGCTTGATTTTCTCAGGAACGGAACTCTGTGCTCGCCAGACAACACTATGAGGGCCACTTTTTCTTTTCCTGGATTGAAGTACGAGGCCACAGAGACAGACTGACCCTGCCCCCTTCAGTCACCTGACTCACTACACATGCCACGCTTGCAGGGGAAGGGGTGTAAATAAACTACCCGGATTATGTCAGCCTCCTCAGATTTGTCTTTGAGAAGTCCCTCCCTGCCTTGGGTACATCCCTGCTGAGGGCTTCCCCCAACCAAGTGGCACAGCATTGGCTTCTGCAGCCCCCAGGCCAAGCAGGAGGCCACTACGAAGGCTGAGTGACTCTTCCCCAACTAGAGTCAATGGTAGCCGAGTCCTCGCTTGGTGCCAAGCATAATCTTGGCATCTCCACCCCACCAATCGAGCAGGACACAGCCCCCACCCTTCAGAAGCTTCTAAAGTCTACTGAGAGTGATCGTACACACACTAACCCAAGGAATATACGAAAAGCACAAGGTGCCGGCGAGTTTAGAGGCAAAAAGCTACATTTAAGTGGTGAGAGGCTTCATCTATAAGACTGGTCTATCTCTTCAGGAACTCTGTATAAACAGAAAATAACATTTATGACACATAATCATATTTAAAATTTTAAAAATTCAATCTCCTATGTTGATTATGCCCATTATACCTGCCATCCGAGAGAAAGGTACTAAAATTTTCCAAGTTTATGTAAATCATATACTTCATGTCCCAAGGCACTTCAGTCAGTTTGATGAGAATGTCACAAAAAACATGAGTCCTGGCCACAGACCACCAGGGAATGCACTGACTAATCCCAACTTCTTTTTTCTTTCTTTTTTTTTTTTTTACAAACAACTCATATTTTCTATGTTCCAGGTACTGTTCTAAGCACTTTGTAAATATTAACTCTGCGAATTCTCACAGTCACCCAGGAAGGACTGCTGTTCCCATTTTGCAAGTGGTGGAACTCAAGTGCCGATTGATTATATAACTTACCCAAGGTCATGTGGTTCATACAACTCAAATCCTAGCTAATAGGATCCAAACTCATGCAATCTGTAATCTTAACCACTCTACTGCTTATTGACTTAATTAGAACAGTCCTCTCAGGTGTACTCTATGATGCAGACATTTTACTATGGGTCTCTCATGTTTCTACACATCTTTGAACAGAGACATAATTTTATTGGTTCCTAACTATTGTTTCAAGGATGTTTGCATAGTGAACGGCCTTTAGAAGATAGAGCCATTGTCTCCCTCTGGAGCTAAGGGCGGACATGCTGCTCGTTATAAAAAGATTCAGGCTTCCCCAGCTTAGGGTTTCTCTCCTATAATACAACCAACAGGTGACACCTGACCTTCTTCAAATCTCTTTGTAGAATCAGGGCTCAAGAGCGAATGCTGGCGTTATGGCCACTACTACTGCGATGAGTAATAACGTCCTTTGTCTCTGGTCTCTGTCTTCTGCCACATGCGTAAAACTGTGCTAGGCTAACTGTTAACTCAGAAATAGTGTAAAATCTCTGACCCTTCATGGTCTTAACAACCTATATCTCCATTGGGAAGACAGATCTGCTTCTCAGAAGGTTTTCTAGAGGGGGCAATGTTTGAACCATGTCTTGAAGGGTGTATTAAAGACGAAGGGCCTGCTGGTAGGAGAATGATGTGCGAAATCAAGAAACAGGCGTATGCATGACACTGCATGGGCTGGCTAGGTCTTGTGACTCCAACTTTCAGTCTCTCTAGTAAGCTTTCCATTGGGAAATAAACTTATTTTTAGGTAAGTTGTCTTTCATATCTCTGCTTCTCTTTAGAAGCTGCAACATGATTTTCTTTTTCCACTTTGTCAAATTGGTCACCCATGAGCTGTGAAAACCACACAACGAAAATCCATCCTGCCTCAAACATTTCTGACTGTCCTGGCCCCTGGGAATCAGGCCTGCGGAAGGGTTCAGCAAGAGCTGATGAAGTCAGTGATGGGTTGCACCTCCAGCAGCCCTAATTCTTTCTGTTCACGCCATGTGTGTGCCTGCCATTGGACTGATGTTTATGTCCTTTGTTATGAGTTTTACTCTAAACATTTGTTGCAATAAAACATCTTGGAGCTTAACTGATGTCAAGTCTTGATGACAATATCCACACTTAGGATACCGTTCCTAACCCGAGGGTATAAACAAAGTATCTTGAAGATTAAAATGGAAGGCTTAGTTTATTCCAGCAATTGGTGAATGTCTGCTATCAGGCTGCCTCCAAAAGCAAAGCCTGAGATAAGGATTCAAATGTGAATAGTTTAATCCGGCTGAGAAAACGGAAGTCAGTGTAGCATCCATACCGCAGAGCTTTCCCTCCTGGAGGGGCTGGGGTGCTTGCGTACCAGCTCCTGCCAGTCTTTGGGTGAAGGCTGTTGGCGGGGTGGGAGTACTCCAGAGGAGGAGGCGGTCAATTTCCCAGCCCTGCCACTCCCCAGGCCAAGTGATACAGACACTGGTAGGAGGACATCAGCCAGCACCCACTGCAGTGGTGGGGATGCTGTTTTAGATTGAAGGGCCTCTGCTGCTCACAAAGGACATTGATCCACCCCTCCCTGGAAGAGAAAGTTACAAGAAAAAAACCATCTAATGGAATGGCTAAAAACCCAGGCCTCAAAGGCATAAAGGATATGTATGAAGTCTGTCCAGAAAGTATCCAGCCATACACTAGGGAAGATAGAGACATCTATTGAAGAAGATACAGGATACAAGAAACATTGTACAGAGGACAATGATGCCTCAGTCCCTTCAAAGCAGACACCTCAGGACCTCACACAGTTCTCCCAATTGCCATCGGCTGCCCCATTGTACTTCCTTGAATCTCATCGATGGTCTGAAATCTCTTCACTTTCGAAGGTGATTTTAGTTTTGGGAAAAGCCAAAGTCACAGGACACCAAATCTGGTTGTAGGAGGCTAAGTCATCTGGGTGATTTGACGTTTCGCAAAAAAAAAAAAAAAAAAAACTCTGCATAAGACATAATGCACGAGCTGGGGTGCTGTCGTGATGAGGCTGCCAATCACCAGTTGCCCACAGCTGCGGCCTTTTGAATCATCCAGAGTTTCCATGGAGGAATGTCACACAAACTGTTTTTGTTATATTAACAATGACTGGACTCTTCTGGACAGAGTATGCACACACTCACACAAACATACACATATGTTTTCTGGAAGGATTCTTGCCGCATAAGCAATAAAAAGTAAATTTGCCTCTAACTAGCCATCTGCCCTCTCGAGCAGCACGTCCAGCTATGGAGGGGGCAGGAGAGGCTCTGAAGAAGTTCAGCTGGGGGCCAGTTCTCCAGGATCTTTAACTTGTGTCTGAATCAAGCACAAATACTGATTATCCTTCAGTCAGAGAAGGAACTAGCCACTGAGACACTGGGGTGGCTGGTTGCCCGAGGCAAGGGGTGTTCGTGCCTAAATCGGCATTATGTCTGCCGTTGAAGTTGCCCAGAACACCCCTCACTTTCTCCCAAGCACAAATAGAGCAGGCGAATGCCCAGGACGATGATTATCGGGGAGCAAAGGAAAAACACGGAGCCACCTGTGGCCTTCAAAACACAAGCCTGTGAGAGGAAGGTCCATGGAATAATCACCCCCCTCTGCCTGTGAAAGGCTCTCAGCCCCCGGAAAATGCAGACTTTATCTTTGCGGGCACAAGAGTAGCCGTTGCCTCCCTCCACATTGCCCACTTTCTTGACCATGTGACAATCGCTCAGTTCTTGTCATATCTGCAGACTGTCTGCTACTATCAGCACTGCCACCTGAACAACTGATTATTCGATACCTTTCTCCAAATTGTTACTCTTTCTACACATATACACTTATTACCAAAGGAAATACGATCTCAGTAGTATAAATGAAAATGCAATATCACAGTCAACAATGAATACAAAATAATGTTACCAAATTTCTCCTTGGTCACCACAGTAGGCTGAGGTCCTGAGCGCTGCTTGATCTCTCTCTCTCTCCCCCAATCTCTCTCCCTCTCTTTCCTTTTTTCTCTCTCTCTCTCCTAAAGAAGAAAGAGGCAGGGTTTGATCTTTGATTAATCAGAAGAACTGAAACAGATGCCTAGAAAATTGGCAGGAGAAGTAGGTCAACACCTAGAGCTGGAATTGGCAATGAAGCCTCCCCACCCTCCAGCAGGAACATGAGCTCTGACACGCTCCACAGGACACAGAGGAGAAAGGCGTCCAACCTCCTTCCCCCAGTGAGGAGAGGAGGAGAGAGCCACCGAAGAAAGGAAAGCGAAAGGGAAGAGAAAAAAAGAGAGGGAGGGAGTGAGCAAGACAGAAAGCACACAGCACTCACCACTGCCCCCTCCTCTTCAGAAGCTGCAGTGTCATTCATGAGCAGGAATTTTCCTCTCATTAAAGCAAAAGAAACTTTCAACCCTATCGAGCCTTCTTCCTGTGTGCTAATTACTGCAGGACTGACTGCTGCGGGATCCTTTCCACAAAGCCATTTGGGCTCACAATTTAACCTGCAAAAAAAGATTCTCTCTTAATTAAAAACCAAGCTGACCTTTTGGAATGCTTATTTCTGAAAGAAAAGAACTGACTTTTTAAGGTTAATAACTCCTAATAAGTTCCATAACCACAAGAGCAGTGGGCACGCATGCACTTGAATATCTGATGGTGTCTATGATAAGGGTGTCATACAAACCCATGTCACGTCTTCCTGAGCTCGAAATGGACAATGAACAGATGGGAGATGGTTCCACAGAGGACAACTCAGTGGGCAGCCCTTGCGACTTCAGTAAAGGGGCTAGCCCTTGAGGTAGGGGGTGGCAAATGTTTTTTGTCCTAAAAACCCACAGGGAGGACAATGTAATGAAAGATGTTGATGTGAGGTAGGGGTAGGGCTGATGGGGTAACCACAGTGTGACCCTGAGGATGAAGGGGTATCAGTAGCTCTTGGGGTCTATTGCCATACAGATGGGGTTCTGCTTTAATATTTATAAGAAAGCACAGAACTCCAAGAGATAAAAGATGGTTTAGTCTTATGAAAAATGTGGCCTTATCTTCACCTTTGAGACAGGCCTGGAAAAAGGCAGGAGAGAGGCAAAAATAGAAACAAATATGTCTTGAAGATGCAAATGGAGTTAGGGTTCCACATCCAATGTGTGTGACCAGGGATCAGAAGGATTTGATTCTGCATCTGCCCCTGAAGTTTGATATAGTGTCAGTTTAACCCCTATGGACTCCAGTCTTTGTTTGAGTAGGCAAACAAAGTGCCCTTCCTCCAGAGTGACTTGTTAGTTGTTTTCAATGTATTTTATTTGATGCTCACAATAACTCAGTTAGAGCAGATGCCAGAGGAAGCAGGTATTGTTGTCCTCATTTTACCAATAAACCATCTTAAGACTTGACCGTAAGTAGAGGATCATCATTCTAGTTCTGCTCTTGCTGGCTATGTGACCTTTGATAGGTTACTTAAACTCCTTGTGCCTCTGCTTCTTCAGGAATGAGATAGCACTTATGTCATAGGGATTGAATAAGGATTAAATAAATTCATATAAGTCCTGGTACTTAATAAGCTCTTAGTAAATGTTACTTTTCCTTCTTCTCCTTTTTAAAAAGATTTTATTTATTTATTTTTAGAGAGGGGAAGGGAGGGAGAAAGAGAGGAGGAGAAACTTTGATGTGAGATTGCCTTTCACACGCCCCATACTGGGGACCTGGCCCGCAACCCAGGCATGTGCCCTGACTGAGAATGGAATCGGTGACCCTTTGGTTCACAGGCCAGCCCTCAATCCACTGAGCCACACCAGCCAGGGGATTGTTAGTTATTCTTGTCTAAGGTATCAGACCTGGTATTCTAATCCAGCATAGCTCATTGATTAAAAACACGGGCTTCAAAGTCTAACAAACCAGTGTGCAAAACACATTTCCACAACTTCACTGTGAAACTCAGTTTCCTCATCTGGAAAATGGATGAGTGATTATAGTGCTTACTGCACACAGTTGCTGGGATTATATGAGCCCAAAAAATTTATTTTAGACCTGTAAGACCAAAATTGCAGAACTATGAGCAAATAAATGGTTGATATTGTTTTAACCCACCAAGTTTTGGGCTGGCTGTTATGTAGCAATAAATAACTGAAACAATATAATATCACTGGATGCTCATCACTATCCTATGAAGTAGGGACCAATATCATTCCCATTCACAAACAAATACACAAAGGCTTAGAGAAATTAAACTAGTAGCTTGTCCAAAGTCAGAGTTAGTAAGGAAAGCCAGGATCGGATCTTAAGCAAAATGACTGAAGAACCTACGCTCTTTATTTGGAAGATTTAATACTATTAGTCATCACCTTTAGGTCTAAGCACCAGAAGTTCACCTTGAACTACCTTATTTGATATTTAGTAAAAAGCTTTTTATGATAGCAAGAAAATCAGAGAAGCAAGATCCTGAAACTAGGCCTCAGCTGTTAGAGCTGAGTGTGTGTGTGTGTGTCTTTGTGTGTGTGTGTGTGTGTGTGTGTGTGCGCGAGCGCGCATGTTACATTTTCCTCTTGAAGTGTTAGTTTCCTTTTGTCAGAGGAACTTTCTCCAAAAGTTTTAAAGTTGGGCAGGTTGAAAAATGACTGAATCGTTGCAGAAAATGTTGCTATAACAGGTCTCGGACACATCTTCCAGTTTTGCCATCAAAGAAAACATGAAACTGATTCTATTCCCTATTAAAGGATTGGAAAAGGATTCTAATTGGCCCATTGTGGGCCAGGTGCTCACCTTGGACCAATAAACAGTTCAAGAGTGTGAGATCTTTTAAAAGATGGTAGCTCACTGTTTAAGTTCTAAGAGGCAGAAATTTCAGAGGAAGGTGGATAGTTGTACGCTAATCTAGTACAGCAAACAATAGATGCCCTCTACAAATGGAGGGGGTTGGGTTTGGAAAAGCAAAAATTATGTCAATAAAAGACATTTGGAAATTAGGGACGGACAGAGAAGTCAAAATTCAGAACTGCCCTCTTTAATGTAGGCTAAGGGTCCAAAGAAAATCATATTCTATATGGGTCCCACAGAGAGAACTGGATTAAATATTTTGAGAAATTCTCCCTCCTGATTATATGGAATGAGTTAGCCAGAACTAAGCTAATATAACAAGTTTGATCTCAACCATAAATGTCATAAAATTCCCCCTGGTTACCATAAGTCCCTGGTCAAAAATGGTCCAATGCAAGAGCGAAAATAGCTGAGCAGTCACTTAAAACTCAGAACTCCTAAGTCAGAAGGCACCCAGGGGTCATCTAACTTAACCCAGAGGTTTTACCCACTGCTGAGTGGTACGAATGCAGCATCAGTGTGACTCTCACTACTTCCTCAGCTGCAAGAGTATGGAGAAATTTTCTCTCCACCACCATCCTCCCTCACAGCCCTGTTGTAAACTAAGTTACTGAATGGAGAACCCTCTTCTATTTTACCTGTAAAACCCAAAAATAGAATTTCAGTTGCTGACATGTGCACATAATAGACATTAATTGGTTAGGTTTGGGGTCACACTGCTCATTTTAACAGACCTAATTAGTTATTAATAGAAATCCACACATTTCACTTACCTATTTATATACTCATTGAGTATATATATTTATAAATTCATTGAGACTATCAGCTCAAGTAAATTAAAAATTGCATTCCTCTTTCACATAACCCTTAATTTATCTAACAACCAAATTCTTGAGCAAGTCTGTGATTAAATACAGATTTCTGGAAGTTTTAACGGATTCTGTTAAATGTTTGTTCCTGTGACCTGTTGATAGGCTTTGAGAGGACTAAATGTAAAAGAAGCTGTTGTCTTTTAAGTAGGAAAGGTATATTTTTACCAGATGACATCAAGGGTGAGAATAGTTTCCAAGCTCTTTGCAGCGCTTTGAGCTGTGGCATGAATTTCCCTAGTGACATTCTCCCATGTTGATCAGAGCTTGGTGATTATTTGCATCTGGTACTTCTATCTGATGCATCCTTTCTCCTCTGCTCATGTCCAATCACTCTTCTCTTTCATCAAGATGTTCTCTATCCATTTTCATAATTGAAAAATAAAAGTTTGCTCTTGAAATCTGAGTGCTCTCTCCTCTAATATTTCATTAGAATTTCTTCTGGGTTTTAAAGAATTGTCGTACATTATACAGCCATTTTTGCCTGCCTAAAACTTCTAAACCTTTGATTAGTTGTAGAAATTAACATCCCCAATTGAATAAAATTCCTTAGAGAATAAATATTCAAAAACCCATGTAATTTTTATAAACACTTAACAATATGTGATATCTGCTTAAGGATTCCTAATCTTACTTTTAAAATATTAAAGCTACACTCAGAAAGTCTTCCAGTTCTTTTGAATAGTTCCTACCTATCTCTTACTTGTATGTGCATTGGTTGGAGTGATCATGTGAAATGGAGGTCATACCCAGTTAACCTTTGGGGACTTTTTTATACATGTGGGTTCACTGGAACAGAATTGGAAAGTCCAGCCATGTGTAGGCTCTCCCACAAAGGTGAAAAAAGAGTAAATGAAAGAAATGTAAGAGATTGACAATATTGCATGAGACTAAAAAGGCTAAGTGGATGAGAGAGAGTTGGTCCAAGGGCAGAAAGGAGTAGGAGTGGGCAGTGGAACACTAGAGAGTGCTGGGAAATGTATTACTTCAGGACCTGATGTCAAATGCCTCCAGAGATCATACTTGTAAAAGAGCCAAATGGAACAAGTGTTAAGTAGGGAAACTATAAGGTGCCCTGGTACAGGCAGGCCTCACCCAAAGCCATTCATTCAACTTCAGTTAAAAAAAAAATAGATGAATGCCAAACAAAACAGATCTGTGAGCCAAATTCAGCCTATGGACTGCCAATTTCTGACTTCTGCATTAGAGAATAGTTATGTCAGTAAAGTATCTTAGTTCTAGCGGCAAAGAGTGTAGGCTCAGGAGCCAGACTATTTGGATTCAAATCCTGCTCCTACTTGTGTGATCTTGGGCAAGTACCGTAGCCTACTGAAACCTCAGTTTCCTCATCTGTATAATCAGGGTAATAACTACTTAGCTCAAAAGTTGGGTGACCAGATGTCCAGATTGGCCTGGGTCAGTCCCAGGCTATAGGGTATTTATGTAATGATTAGAATGATTTAAGTATAATTATTAACAGTGTGCCTGTCACTCTCAAAATTATCCTATTTATAGGGCCATGGTAGGGTTAAGGAGATTATAATCCATGTAAAATGCTGACCATACTAGAATATAAAAAGTGATCCTCTCCCCCCACCAAAAAGATGACTGTAGCTGTAGGCAACACTAGCTCTTCATGAAATTTGGAAGTGAGAAAGGTTTTTCTCCATCTTCCCAACCCTCAGCCTCAATCCAATGCCTGAAGGTCACCCAGACCCCTTCACACTAACTTCTAACATGTCTTCAGACCCTTTAAAATTTCCTGAAAACTTAAACTGCCCCAGATTCACCCATTTAGGACTCCCCTTCAGAGCTCAGCTGATCTCACTAACTGACTAACCCAGATGTTGTGGGGTCCCTAGGAAATTATGTACTATCATTCCTAAATAAGAGGAAATGAAAGTAGATTAATGGGGGCGGGGGTATATCAGGCTTGTGGAAGGAGAAACTTTGGGGTATCTTTTTATATTCCTTCAAACGACATCACACCAACAACTCCTTATGTACATGAGACCTACCCCACTTTCTTCAATTTATTACACAAACACACACATTTGTCCAAATCTGAGTTCACTCCAAGCATAAAATCAGTGAATTTAGTCCTTCCAGTAAAATACTACTCTAAAACATAAATCTTGACATTTCTTCAAACTATCCTCATCTAGCATAAAAATTAACAGATGACTGAGAATTTTAACTAAAACACAAACTACAAGCCCTTAAGTTTGTTTCTTAGTGAAATTGTTCTAGTTTGATATTGCCGCAAAACAAAGCGCCTCCCAAAACCTAGTGGAGTAAAACAACGATGTCTTACTTACTACCTCCCATGGTTGGCAGACTCAGCTGGGTGGTTTGCTTGGGATTCTTCATTTGGCTCTAGTCAGACTGCAGTTGGAGCCGGTGTCGTTTGAAGGCCTCTTCTTTCATGTGTTTAGGGCCTGGGCTGGAAAAGCTGGTCCCTGCTTGAGTACCTACCTTCAAGCAACCTCTCCACAAGGCTAGACTGGGTTTCTTTATGGCATGTTGGCCTCAAGACAGACTGCTTGCATGTTGGCTAGATTCCCAAGAGCGGGTATTCAGGGGGACCCAACAGAAGCTGCAAGTCTTTTCATTTGAATGTTAAACTGTCACTTCCACCATATTCTAGTTGTCAAGAGCAAATCACAGGCCAGCTTTAATTCAACAAAGTGGAGAAACAGGGGCTACCTCTCAATGGAAAATGGTTTGTATATGCAGGGAAGGAAAGAGCCATCTTGCGATAAGCCACCATCATGTCCATCCATCTCTTTCAACAATGTTAAGATGGAATGAAGGAATGAGAAAGTTAGATTTGACCAGAGTTTCCTAAATGGATAATTGAAAATTTTTAACTTCTTGTTCTATGAATTATATGCTTGTTTTTTAAATTAGCAAATCAAAATGGGTAAATGAAAATAAAACAATCACTCCTGTCACCCAGAGGGAGGAAAAAATCACTTGTACTTTGGTTATGGGCAAAATTAATATTGAATATTTATCTCATTAGGAAGAATTCAGACAATTTTCAGTGTGTGCCCCCCACCTCCCCGCTTTGAATACCAACTTAGTCCAGGAAATTACTCAGTATTACTCAATTTTGTTGGATGGGCAAAGAGCCAGCTCCCAGATGTCAGGACAAATATTGGAGCTTAGCGACTGAATGGGTTAGAGGAGACAAACGATTTGAGCAGATGCCTCGTTGAAGTTGTGAGAGGGAACATCTGCTGTCCTATTTGCGAAGGTATTTGGTAATCAAAAAGACGGTGTGAACGCACAAATGGAGCGACCTGTATTGAGATTCAGAGCATGAACACTGATGTCAGTGTTTTGTAGCTAATTAGACTGAGTGTTACATTGTGTCTCTAACTTTACAGAAAGAATGCAGAATGTTCCTCTTTATCAGGGTTTACTCCTAGTTTTCAAGCAGAGTGTGGCCTTGTTCCCATTCCTTGGACAAGATCATAAACAAGAATAGACCACAGTAACCAAGCCTCAGTTCCTCACATTAGGTAGCCCAAATTTTCAGGCTTCACTAGTTTAAAATAACATAATAAAGTTACATCTATTATGTAGAAACGTTGGCACCTCAGGTTCCTATCTACTTGGCCCTAGGAAATTCAGTTCTTCTACCAGCTTCCTGCTCACCAGCATTTCTGGGATTCCTGTGGAATCGTTTCATTTGCCATGATGCAGTTTTCATGGGTGAATGCAACCTAGCCTCTGGCTGCGGCTAGTGGTTCCCCTGTCATCCCTAGACCCACTTCTTTCCAGCTACTACTGTCTTCTGCTGTCCCATTCTGAATTTCTCTCAGCGAATGCAGAAATCAAACCATAATGTTTAAAGGGGGTCTCGTGGGGGCTTGGAGTTAACAGAGAGGGATTATTACAAAAAAGAAGCCCAAAGCTGGGCAGTAGAGATGGTTCTCCGTAGTTCCCTTGTGGACATAGTTCTTCATGGGGTCTCTGGTCCTCCTGATTCTTCGCATCCATCAGGAGATAGTTTTAGCTTACCTTGCCCCATGAGATGCATCCTCAAATACCCTTTCTTTCAGAGTCAAGGGCATCAACGTCCACAAGCACACAGGAGAGGAGAACTCCCCCTCCTCGCCTTACTCCAGCCTAAGACTTGCCTCCTGAGCCCCTTTTCTGCCCCCAGGTCCTACTTCCTTACAGGGGTGGTCGACGAGTGCCATGTCCAGCCTCACAGGGAAGCTACCCTGCTCTGCGCCCTACTCCCTCTGGCTTTCAACAAGACAATATTTCCAGAGAATTCTATTCCATTTTCTATGATATGGTGGTGAGATTCAAGTCTAGTGTGGGCAAACCCAGTGCAGTTCCTCTCCTTAGCATCTCCTCCAGAGTGAACCCCTTCCAGCTTTCTCAGCTCCCAACTCTCCAAAGCTGTGAAGCTGCCACTTTAGCATTGACATGCGTACCTCCTCAAAACAGGAAACGGGTATAGAATTGTTGAAATTTTTACAAAGGAGAGCAATGTTTCCTGATGCCAGCACCCCCAAAAGCAAGCAAATCTGCAGAACAATATGTTAAAACACCTATGTCATTACCATTGCCCGCCAGGCCACTCAGCTTCAGGATCCCAGCCTTCCAGTTGATTCCTGGTATTCATATCTTCCACAAGGACAAAGCAGGGTTTCTTGCTTCCTAACTAAAGACCTATTATGGTGGTTTTCCCAAACTATTGAGACAGACTGCTTGAAAGGTACACTTAAGCCCT
Source organism: Mormoops blainvillei (assembly GCA_004026545.1). Taxonomy (NCBI): domain Eukaryota; kingdom Metazoa; phylum Chordata; class Mammalia; order Chiroptera; family Mormoopidae; genus Mormoops; species Mormoops blainvillei. The sequence continues at coordinate 137,149 of PVJD01002264.1, forward strand.
CATCCCTTGGAAAAGGAAAATTGCACTATGGAAACTTAAAATGGGCGACAGGGGCGTTATGTCCATTGTTGTTTTAATTCTCAATTGCCTAATGACATATGAAGTTGAGCATCTTTTCATATGCTTGTTTTCCATCTGTAGTACTTCTTTGATGGGTTATTTGCATATTTTTATTGGATTTTTCTCTTTCTCACTGTTGAATTGTAAGAGTTATATTTTGGATAGCAGTCTATCAAATATGTCTTTGCAAATATTTTCTCCCATTTTTTTGCTTGTCTTCTCATTCTCTTTACAGTATCTTTTGTAGAAGTTTTTAATTTTAATAAATCTAATTTATTAATTTTTTTTTCATGGATCTCACTTCTGACATTGTGTTTAAAAAGTTATCATCAGGTCTGGCTGTTGTGGCTCAGTAGATTGAGTGCCGGCCCAAGAAACAAAGGGACGCCTGTTCGATTCCCAGTCAGGGCACATGCCTGGGTTGCGGGACAGATCAGGTCCCCAGTAGGAGGCTTGTGAGAGGTGACCACACATTGATGTTTCTCTCCCTCTCTTTCTGTCTCCCTTTTCCTCTGTCTAAAATAAATAAATAAATAAAGTCTTTAAAAAAAAAAGTCATCATCATAGGTCATATAGATTTTTCTCTGATGTCATCTTCTAGTTTTGTAGTTTTGCACTTTACATTTAGATTTATGATTAGTTTTGAGTTAATTTTTATGAAGGGTGTAATGTTTTTCTCTATTGGATGTCCAGTTATTTCAGCACCATTTGTTGAAAAAAAATCTTTGCTCCATTGTATACCTTTACTTCTTTGTAAAAGATCAGTTGAGCCCTGGCTGATATGGCTCAGTTGGTTAGAGCATAGTCCGGTAGGCCAAAAGGTAGCAGGTTCGATTCCTGGTCAGGGCACATACCCAGGTTGTGGGTTTGATCCTCAGTTGGGGTGTATGTGAGAAGACAACCAATCAATGTCTCTCTCTCTCTCCCTCCCTCTCTCTCCTCGGCCCCTTCCTCTCGCTCTAAAAAAGCAACAAAAAAATGTCCTCAGGTACAGATAAAAAAAATAAAAGTTCAGTTGACCATATTTATGTGGGTCTATTTCTGGGCTCTCTATCCTGTTCTATTGATCTATTTATCAATATTACACTATCTTGATTACTGTAGCTTAATAGTAAGTCTTGAAGTTGGGTAGTGTCAGTCATTGACTTTGTTCTTGTCACTCAATATTGAGTTGGTTATTCTGGGTTTTTTTCCTCTCCATACAAACTTTAGAATCAGTTTGTCTATGTGCACAAAATAACTTGCTGGGATTTTAATCAAGATTACATTGAATCTATAGATAAAGTTGGGAGGAACTGACATGTTGTACAATATTGAGTCTTCTTATCTACACAAATACAGGTATCTCTCCATTTATTCAGTTATTCTTTGAGTTCCTTTATCAGAGTTGTGTGGTTTTCTTTATATACATCTTGTACATATTTTGTTAAATTTATACCTAAATATTTCATCTTTGGGGGTGCTCGTACAAGTGTTATTGTGTTTATAATTTCAAATTCCACTCGTTCATTGTTGGTATATAAGAAAGTGATTGACCTTTTTATATTAACCTTTATCCTACAGCCTTGCCTACTAAATAATTGCTTATTAACTCCAGGAGGTTTTTTGCTGACTCTGAGATTTCTACACAGACAATCATGTCATCTGCAAATAAAGATCTTATACTTTCTTTCCCAATACGTATGTTTTTCTTTTTGTGTTTTATTGCAATATCTAGAACTTCCAGTATGATGTTGAAAAGGAGTGGTGAGAGGGGGACATTCTTGCCTTGTTCCCAACCTTAGTGAGAAAGCTTTGAGTTTCTTACCATTAAACATAATGTTAGCTGTAGAGTTTTTTAAAAAATCAAGTTGAGGAAGTTGAGAACATTCCCCCCATTCCTAGTTTTCTGAGAGTTTTTATCATGAGTAGGCATTTGATTTTATCTAAAGCTTTCTCAGCATCTATTGATATGATTGTGTGATTTTTCTGTTGATTGATTAAATGATTTTTGAATATTGAACCAGAGTTGCATACCTGGGATAAATCCTGTTTAGTCATATGTATATACTTCTTTTTATACATTGTTGAATTCAATTTGCTAATATTTTGTAGAGGACATTTGCATCTATGTTCATAAGAATTATTGGTCTGTAGTTTTCTTTTCCTGTAATGTCTTTGTCTAGTTTTGGTACTAGGACAATGCTGGCCTCATGGAATGAGTTGGGAAGCATTCCCTTGGCTTCTGTCTTCTGGACAAGACTGTAGAGAATTGGTATAAATTTCTTCCTTAAATATATGGTAGAATTCACCAATGAATCCATTTGGGCCTGGTGCTTTCTGTTTTGAAAAAGTTATTAGCTGTTGATTCAATTTCTTTAGTAGATATAGACGTATTCATATTTTCTGTTTCTTCTTGTATACTTTGGTAGATTGTATCTTTCAAGAAATTGACCCACTTCTTCTACGTTATTGAATTTGTGGCCATAATGTTGTTCATAGCATTTCTTTATTATCTTTTTTATATCTCTAGAATTCATAGTGATGTCCCCTTTTTCACTTCGGATATTAGCAGTCTCTGTCCTCACCCTTTTTCCTTTAATTAGCTTGGCTAGAGGTTATCAATTTTATTGATCTTTTCAGAGAACCAGCTTTTTGATTTTGGTGATTTTTCCTGTTGATTTCATGTTTTCAATCGCATTGATTTCTGCTCCCATTTTTATTCCTTCCCTTCTTCTTTCTTTGGATTTAATTCGCTTTTCTCTTTCTAGTTTCCTAAGACAGAAGCTTAGCTTCTGGATTTTAGATCTTTCATCTTTTCTGATCTATGCATTTAATGCTATGCATTTCCCTCTAAGCACTGCTTTTGCTACATTTCACAAATTTTGATAAGTTGTATTTTCATTTAGTTAAAAGTATTTTTAAACTTCTCTCAAGAATTCTTCTTTGGCCCATCTGTAATTTAGAATCGAGTTGTTTAATCTCTAAGTATTTGGGGATTTTCCAACTACCTTTCTGTTATTGATTTCTAGTTTCGTTCTATTGGTCTAAAAGCAGACGTTGTATAATTCCCATTCACTCAAGCATGTTGAGGTGTGTTTTCAGGCCCAGAATGTTGTCTACATTGGTGAATGCTCCATGTGAGCCCGAGAAGAATGTGTACTTTGCTGCCATTATGAAGTAGTCCATTTATGAAGTAGTCTATAGAAACCTACTATACTCAGTTGATTGATGGTGGTATTGAGATCAACAAGGTCGTTACTGATATGCACCCTGCTGGATCTGTCCATTTCTGAAGGAAGGATGTTGAAGTCTCCAACTGTGATAGTGGGTTCATCTTCCTTCTTGCAGTTTTATCGTCTTTTGCCTCATAAATTTTATAGTCTAATTCACCAAATTCAGTTTTCGTGTGTCCAATTTTTTGTTTATTTCTTTTGTTGTTTGATCAAAAGAGAAAAAAGTACAACTACTTTGGAGAACTCTTTGTCAGTTTCTTATAAAATAAAACATACACTAGCCACAATCCACGCCAAGGTATCTACCCAGAGAAATGAAAGCAAACGTCCACATAAAATCTTATGCATAAGTGGCCTGGGAGTTTTATTGAAAAGAGCTAAAAAATGGAAACAATCTATGTGTTTACAAGCAAAAGAATAGATAAATTATCGTACATCCTTATAATGAGGTATACCTAAGCAATAAAAGGGATCCACGTAGCAACACAAATCTCAAAAACTTGCTGAGTGAAAAGAAGCCAGATCTAAAACAATGTATACTGTTTATGTAAAGCACACAAGCAGACAAAACTAATGTATGGTAATAACAACCCAAACACTGCTTACTTTCCAGAGAGGGTCTGGATCAGAACAAGAAGCGAAGTAACTTTCTGGGGTAATGGAAATGTTCCAAATCTTGGTAGGGGTGGCAGTTGCATGGGACTATGCATTTGTCAAAACTCAGCAAACCATATGCTTAAAATCTGTACATAACTATTGCATGTAAATTATACCTCAATTTTTAAAAAGAGAATATTAAGAAAGAATACCCATTAAGGTGAAAAGAAGGGCAGTGGTTTCTGGTTTCTGGGGTAATTTAAGCTCCGTATTTGGTCTATGTATTTATATGCATTTTGATCACCCTGGGATTATTGAAAGCCATCATCAGCCAGCTGACAGCAGAAGAAAGGGGAAACAGACCTTCCAGAAATCATTTTCCCCATGATTTTTTTAAAGTGCCGTTTTCAGTCATTATCTTGAGAGAAAACAAGCAGCTGGGTCTCTTAACAAAGAGGTTTAAATAGGCTACTAGAAAAAAAAAGGAGAAGTTGAGGCGAACAATGCCTGTTTTGGTGCCAGCCACACAAAACCAGCCCTGGTAAGGTGGTGGCTCCTCGCCACCACTAACGTCGTTAGAGGTATAACAGGCAATAACGAAGGGCCCTTCAATTATTGGCGTGATTTAAGACATATTGTTCAACGTGTTCTAAAACCTGAAATTACAGCAGCAAATGCATTGATGGCCCTCGCCCTCATCTGTGAAAATAGATGTAAATGCAAAAGGAAAGATCTGAGGCTCTTTGAGGTCCCGTGTGCATTGTTAACCCACTCGCTGTCTCTTGCTTCTTTTTACCGTCCTTGCCAATTTCATATCCATCTGGGTTTGAGCTGCTGGTTTCAAAGTTTCTGTCTGACCTCCAACCCAGTTTATTCATCTCTTACCTTCTTTTCAGTTTTGCACAAAATTATCAAAACACAAGTAATAGAAAATTTGTAAAAACATCACGCAACATTCTGAAAAGCAAAAATAAGGGAGGCTTGGGTTTTGTTTAGCAGGTTTCTCTCCTCGGGGGCAGAACACACACGTATGCTGTTTAATTGCAAAATTCAGATGTCGGATGGTGGGGGAAGAAGGAGGACAGCCCATAACAAAGGAACACTGAGATGCCTTCTAAATTCTACTTAGTGTAAATTAACTACATGGGCAACAATACAGGTACTGCTTCTTTTCTTAAACATATATATTAGCAGAGATGCAGGCTAAATAAATAACTGTTTAGTGAGAAATGATTTATGTAAATGACATTTATAGCATTAATTTGGGCTTGTAAATTTAATCCACTCAAACGTGGTAAGGCTTCCATGCAATGAATATTTCTGAGGTCGTTTAATATGTTAAAATAAATATTGAGCAGCTGACAGAAAAACATGTCCTCCGCATCACAAAAGCTATTTTGAGACAATAAATTAAGGACCTGCTGAATATTTACAATCATGAGTTTTTAACTCTCCGGTAAATTTTCTTCCTAACATATTCAAGCAGCAGGCAGATTCTGGTGGCAGCATTTAAAAATGTGCATGCCAAAAGAACATTTTAGGTAGTAAGTGCTACAGTATGAGATGGGGCACACTTTTTATAAAATAGGTCTATTTAATGCCACCTGGAAAGCTGCAAGAAACACAAATATTTTGGGAGCTTTCTGCCCAAAGCCCTCTTCATTAATCGTTCGCCCTGGTGAAGCATTTATAATGATGGCTCACATAGTAGAGAGAAAAAGGAATGAGTGATTTAGAAGCATTTTATTTAAGAGTGTAAAGTTGAGAATTTAAACAAGGTATTTTTAAAAATAACTATAGAGTATTAGACAAAAATTACTCACTCCGCTACTTGGGGGACAAAAGGGAACCTGAGGTTCTTATATAAAAGATTAGTAGCTGGAAGACTTGGGGGAGGTCAGTTTGTTTCTGCTGGTCACATGTGTGACCTGTGTCATCAAGTGGGATTACGGGAGTGGGAGCAGTTCACAAACTCCCTCATCTTTACCAGGAAGGTTTGCTGCTCTGTATTTGGGAAGTGATCATGATTTCTCAGATTGATAGTATCAGGCCAGAAAGTTCCCCGGGGGAAAAAATGGAGCCCCTGTGAGCTGTTTCTACTTTTAATTTTCTTCTTCCTCCCAGGCTCTGCAGCATTTGTGCAGCCCTCTCTGGAGCACTGCTCACAGACTCCTCAAAAGAAGCAGAAACTGTGTCCCCCTTGTTCCCCCCTCCCCCCCGCCCACAGCATTGCAGCAGGCCAGCCTGGGCCCTGGCCAGCACTGCCGAATGAGCTTCAATCCGCCTTCCGCATCTCTACACTCAGGGTTGTTTTATCCCCGTGGCGCTGCTTCTCAAATGTTTTTGATCCCTAGGACCTAAAGAGAGGGGAAGGGAAGACGTGTCTGAGTCGGGGGCAGGTATCCACTGGGAGTACAGAATTTCGAGCTCCCACCTATAGCCTTATTTGCAAAGATACAGCCAGTGTAAAAGAGGCAAGAAGGGACCAGGGGCCCGGCATGGACTCCCAGGCCCAGGACATTAGTGTGTTTTGATAGAAAAATACTTCTATCAGTGCTCTCACAATTGGATTAATCCATTTGATTAACCCTCCTCGGATGGATGCAAACCAGGAAGAGTAGACATGTATAGACAAGACACTGACAAAGAACAAAATCTTTCTAAAGCAAGTGTTAGTTTTCTCAGCCATCAAATCTATTATGTGCTGAAATCAAATGGGTTTTTTGGAAGTGATGTCATCTTGAAATTATAATAGGATGAAATGGAAAAAAATAATTTGATATAAAAATTATCTCTATAGGGCTTTGTAGAAACATACTATGCATTAACATGAAACAGCTTTATTGCCAAAGCAAAGTCACATACTGCACGTAAGTCGGGCCCCCTTGGACTGTGACAATATGACATCATAGGATTAGGAACCATGAATGGCACTGGGCCTAAAGGTGTGCTGCACCGTTCAATTTAGTAGCCAAGAGCCACATGTGGCTATTTAAATTCACATTAATTAAAATTAAATAAAATTTAAAATTCACTTCCTCAATTGCTTTAGCCACATTTCAAATGATCCATCGTCACTTGTTGCCAGTGGCCGCCTTCTTAAGCAGCACAGACAACATTCCCATGACCACAGAAAGTTCTGTTGCGCAACGCTGGCTTCCAATAAACACGAAACGACAGCATTCTGCACCAAAGAGAAAGCATTTAGTACTTGGGAGCCAGAGCTTAGAGAAAAGCATATTAGGCATCAAAGAGATTTTAGACACAACATTAAATAAATTAAATGTGAGTGATAAAGTTTAGACTTACCTTAAGATACACAGGAGTTTTAAAATGAGTTACACTTATGAGTAACCATAAGCTTTTTAAAATAGCTAACATAAAAACATTTTTTTTAAAGATAAAAAACAAAAAAATGTAGCTAAGAGCCAACTTCCTCTCATTTTTATTGCTTAACACCATGATATTTGCAAACTGTTTTATAATCTCATACATTGGCTTTCACTGGTCCTTCAGGGTCATGGTGTGTGGTTGTTCAGGTTGTGTACTGAACAACTTTAGAGACTTTCTTCACATACTGCAACATAAACTCTAGAATAATGCAGGGTATAAACTACACAGAAGCATTCAGCCTCAGGGGACCCCTCACAGCTAAGCTAATTTAGAACATTGCTGAATATCACATTTTTCTAAAATCAAAAATTCCTCTGACCACAATATCCTAGTTTCAGAAATAGGTTATCAGGTGAGAACATCCAAAAGGCGTGATTGTGGTTTTCAGTGTCAAGTTTCGCCACAAGCCCAGTTGCTTTGCTGGAAGTAGTTAGGCACGTGGAGACCCTGACAGCTTTGGAGAGGGTTTCCACGTGCGAGCTTCTGTTCAGGCACACAGACATGCATGTTCAGGGGAAAGAAAGGAACTTTTCCCTCAATTTGAATGTTGAAACCTGGAAACACTATAAATCTGCCTTTGTGCTGGATATCCAAGGAAAGAGAGAATGCTTAAATGAAAACGTTTCTAGCCTTTTATACAGGCACATTTGTGTGTGTTTAGAAAACAACACTGCAAATAATCATATAAATAAAAAAGCAGTACACTGTGTCTCCCAAAGAACTATGGAAGCAGGGAAAGCATTATCTCATTCAGGCTAACATCAGCCTCGTTGATGCAAGAGCATAGACACTTCCACTGAACTTTTACTTGCTTTAGCTACCAGCTGCCAGGGGAAGGGAACAAATTTAAATTATCCAGAGGTGTCTGGCCTGGGGCTGAAATATGACAGTGGGAGTTGAGGTGGTAAAGCTCTTAAAAGCCAGACTCCTGCCCAGCCTGCTGACGACAGTAGTTAAGAGAGGGCAAGACCCATTTCTAGGTAGTTTGGCCCTGAGCACTCAGAGGTTGGCCAAAAAGCACCGGGGCAGCATCTTGGAGTCTGGGAGGGCTGGCGGGGACGGACAGCCAGGGCAGGTGGGGACAGAACGCAGCAGGGGGATGAACGCCTCCGGGGGCTGGCAGAGCCGTGTGGCCACAGACCTCTGCTCTGGTCCCAGGGTGTGATTTGAATCAGGGCTTTTGGGTTCCCAGCCCCATCTTCACTGCTCTCTCATTACCTGAGTCACCAGCCTTGACATGCCATAGAGCAGGGGACACACACACATTATGGGGTTCTATCCCTCAGCCAGTCTGCTGATGACTAAGAGATGCCCCCTCCAGACTCAGTCACCTGGGCCACCACCTGCATGCAGGCCTAGCTTCCAACAACCACACCTGCATGCATTTGCTTCAACACACTCACTGCCTCTTGGAACCTGCCTTGCCGCCTAATAGCAGGCCAGAAGTGTCACGGAACTGATACCCTTGGGAGCAACAATTAGAAACACCCCAGCTCTGGGAGGGAGGTGTTTCTCCACTGCCATTAGCTCCAGCTGTCCACATTGGCGACTCGCTTGAAAGTACACCATTTACTGGTCGCCTTCCTTTCCCTTTCTCACTACCCCAAGCCCCTGCTTGTATTTCCTTCAGCAACTTGTATCAGGATCTGCTTCCGGGGGACCCAAATTAAGGTAATAACCCCGCAAAACAATCTTCAAAGCAACAAATGCCCCTGCCGGGATAGACTTGCTTCCCCTTCAGCCCTACAGGGGCAGAGACCTACTAATCAGCCCTTCTGGGCCCAGAGCTGTCCACAGTGTCCCAGTAAAAGTTGGAGAGAGGGGTCAGGATCCAGGTAAACTCCTGCCCTGCCCTCTGGCTGGGCCCTAACTCTATACAGAGGATGCTCTCCAGCCTATCTCCATGCCAGGTTCTCTGTGGAAGCATCCTGGGACCAGAAAGAAACCCTGACCTGCCACCCAGTAACTTGACTTTGAGCCTTAGTTCCACCTCTCTCAAATAAAAAGGTAATATTAGCAGACAACAAATGGCACCTCCTCTGTGAAGCCTTCCTTGATGGAGAGAATATGGAAAATTGCTTAAATTGAAGTTGCTATGCCCTGATTGTCCACTCCCAACCAGGCTCCACCTCAGACTGGTACCTAACCACCTCGTGCCTGGAGGGTCTCATCTGAAAAAGGGGGAAATATTAGTACTTAGGCCATAGGTTTACTGGGCAAAGTAAATTAAGTCACTTAGCACAATGCCTGGCAAATAAGCTCTCAATATAGTTTAGCTAATGTTATTGTTATTGTTATTATTCTACTTGCACAGATATGGTTAGTTGTGTCATCTGAGTTTCCGTGGCCTTTTGAACACACCCCTGCTCTGCAGCTCATTACCTGGTTGTAATTATTTATCTCCATCCTTCTCCTCTAGGCAGATGAGAGTATCATTCATCTTTGGGTCCCCAGTGCTTGACCCAATGCTTAACTCAACTCAGTACAATGTTTTGAAAATTATTAAGATATTTTCCTCTTATGCTTCGCTGAGTATGTGACCTCTTTTCTAGCTGGCCTGAAGTGTCCACCAGCCTGCGAGGGGACTGGGGTTTGTCACAGAGTAATAACATGCAGCTTCTAGTAGGCAAATTAGGACTAGGCAGCCAGACAATAGCCACACAAGCTGGGCTATGTCCTCTAGAAAGGATTTTCCAAATTCCTTTTCGTCCCAGCTTTCATATATCAAGAGCAGAGTGTGGGGCACCCACTCCTGGGAGCTTGCCTGTGACAGCAAAGCCGCAATCCTTGTGTTTGATGGGAGAGGAGGGATGCCGCATAGCATCGAGGATGACCATCAAAATATTTAATGCAAACAAAAGAAAAGCCTGCCCTCTGACCTAGGCATTATAGGGAGTGAGACCACAGATAGGCAGCCACATCAGGTGGTCATGTGTGTTCCGCCTTTCCTTCCTCCGGGAAGTTACATTAATAAGTGATACTCTTTGGCAGGAGGGGGAGGCAGGGACAGGGGAGTGGAGAGAGCAGCGTTTGTTGCTCTCCCTCTGCAGAGGAATAACCTCTGGGGTTGCCTCTGTAGCATTCAGGCCTCGGCCTCCCCAGCTGGGTGGTTCAGTGGGGTCAGGCAGAGGAAGACCACGGCGCTCTGTTGAATGGATACATGGCATCTAAGGTCATGTCGAGCTCCTGTGTCTAAGCTTTATTACAACTGTTCAATTTTCTGACAACTGTGCAGCCTTTGGATCTCGTGGTTACCATTCATGGTCTTGGGGCCATGAAATACACCTGCCCAAATCCACCCCTAGTCTCAGCTGCAGCATCCTGGAAACTGCAGCTGGCCATCAAAATAAGCCCATGAAGGTGTGCTGGGAGCCCCCAAGACCACCCTCTTGTTTGATGATTCGCCAGGAAAGCCCACGGGATTCAGCAAATAGTCACGCACATGGTTATGTTTTATTATCTCAAGAGTGTTCAAGCAAATCTGCAGAGAAAAGGTACATGGGGCAAAACCTGGAAGAAATAAACACAAGCTTCTAAAAGTCCTCTCGAGGCAAGTCACATAGGACATTGTTATTTCTTCCAGCAAAGGGTTGTGACAAGACTTCTGAAGTGATGTCTACCGGGGAAGACCATCAGAGACTCAGTACCAGGGTTTTATTAGGGTGGTTCGCATAGTCACCCCCTGCCTAGCAGGCACCCAAATCCCAGACTCCCAGAAAGAAACAGGTGTTCAGCCTAAACACCCACTGTTTGTACAGATAACTTAGGCTGAGTGAGTTACTCTTAACTATTTTGGGGAATGGGAGAAGCCCTCTCAAAATCCAAGTCCCCAGAGGCCAGCCAAGAGCCAGCCTTGCAAGCAGGCTTTTCTAAGGAAAGTCTCAGGCCTGCTATGTAGTCTTTTTGGCATAAAAGTTTATTGGGTTAAAAAATACAGGTGGTGTCCTGGCTGGTGTGAGTCAGTGGATTGAGTGCTGACCTGTGAACCAAAAGGTTGCTGGTTCGTTTCCCAGTCAGGGCACATGCGTGGGTTGCAGGCCAGGTCCCCAGTTGGGGGCATGCGAGAGGCAATCGGTCTATGTATCTCTCCATCACCAATGTTGGAGAGATACATACAATGTTTCTCCCTCTCTTCCTGTCTTCCCCTGTCTCTAAAGATAAAGAAATAAAATCTTTTTAAAAAATACAGATAGTTCACTAATATTCTCTTTATCACTCTATCCTCCATTAAGTGAGCCAGGGGAAATCTGAGCTTTAATAACCCACAAGACATGATTATTTATAATGTGGTCATCTCATGATAAAAATAACTTGCATTTTATTGGACTTCTCTAATATTATTTTCACATGCCATGTTGTTGTTGGGACAAGAGGAAGCAGATGGAGTCTGGGCCCCGCCCCCACATCCCCTTGGCTTGCCCCAGAGGTTATTTTAAGCAGCTTCTGAACATGCCATCAGCTTTCTGGGTCCCTCCTCCACAGAATTAAGTGAACTTGTCATAGATCAGAGGTGCCTGACAGCCAATGTTCCAGAGTGGCCTTTGACTAAAGGGGGATAGGAATTGGTGGTTTAATACTCTGGTATCCCTTCTTATCAATGAGACAGTTCTGAGGTATGCCCTACAGTCTCCCAGAGGTCCACCCAGAACCAAGCCCCAGATGCCCACAGCGGCAATGTGCTGGCTGGTGCACTTTTCGTTGGTGTCCATCCTGTTCTTGTTTCACCTCTCCATCCTTCACCTATTTTTTAAGATAACTGCTTACACCCTCCATGTTAGGGACAGAGTTGAGAAAACAAAAAACAAACAAACAAAAAAAAAAACGCCAGCAACTGTCAAGGCCAAATTCAAGAACCTGTTCCATGTAACTGATTGGAAAGCATTTCACCTTAAAGATTTTCCCTAAATGCGTCCACATATATTCTGCCTACACTTTCTTTCCAGACTTGACTCTGAGTTGCCTACATGTCAGCTTCATGTGTGCTTATGAACAAGATACACCGCCCTTGCGGTTTAAGCACGTAAGTTTTGGAATCACAAATCCTAAGGTCGAATCTCATATCCTCTCCATTAGATTGCCTCTCAGAATTTAAAGGCATTATTTGAGAAGAAGCATTTAGCACTGTGGCTGCCACAGCGCAAGAACTGAATAGATGTGAGGTTTGTTAGTCTATCCCAAGCTGGGGGAAGGTCGGGGTGGGGTTGGTGTCCCACTCAAACTTCCACCCAACTCAATGACTTTCTCCTTTTCAGCGCTGTAGGATGAGAAGCCAAGGAAATGCTGTCCTGAAACCATCCTTGCTCTTTTCAAGTGTTCTGGAGAGAGAGCACTCTGTCTCATCTTCTATGTGCTTCCTGAGGCTGAAAGTCCTAGATGCTACTCTGTAAATATCAAGTGCCTCCTAAGTGCTGCCTGATAACAATGCTCCAAACCTGGGCCAGCGGAGAGCCCATGAGGAGCTGGCTGCCTAGCACTCTGTGAACCTCTTCACTTTGTTTATATCTTCAAGGTCTACTCTAGTCTCAGCCAATGTGATGCTTAGTGTGGCAATGTGATGCTTAAAAACTCACGGTGAGATGGAGTCTGCGGTTGGGGCAGTCAAAAATGCACAGTTTGGGGGTCAGAGAGACCTTGACCGAAACCTTCACTCTGCCCCTTAGTAACGGGTTCTTTTGGCAAGTTTCTTCCTTCTCCGAAACAGGGGGTGACATCATCTTCTTCATAGGACTGTAGCCACAATTACAGTTGGCAACGAAAAGGACCCTGCCCAATGCCTGCATTAGGGACTGTTTTTACGACAGATAATCCTACAAGGTGGTATCACTTAGTTTCTATCTCTTTAGCTTTAGTCCTTCTAGAAACATTGCTAAGAAGAAACAAAACCATCTGATCTAGACCTCATTTCTTTTTCCTCCTTTCTTCTCTCTCTATTTGAGACTACGACTAATGGGGAAATGGCCAGAAGATATTGAATAGAAAGGATGAGGAAACGAAAAAGGGTCTCAAGGATCCACAAATTAGACATGCTGTTTTAGGTGGGCTGAATTTTGTTTCGCATCAAGCAGACGGACATTCAAAATGAAAAATATGCTTTATTTTTGAACGTCAGTAAAGACTTAATCAGAGGTAGCTCCAAAAATGGATGAGTAGGATCAAGCAATTTCATTGGCACATTAAATAAGACTTGTAGCTGAATGTTATACCAAAGTTAACCATTTGTAGCTACCTATGTGTAAAAACGTCCAGTGGCAAAGACTCCAGGTATCTGTCCCCGCTTTCTTCCATAACAATAGAATCTGTAGCTAAGTACCGAACCTCTAAGAAGAAAGACTACATTTCCTAACTTTTCCTTGCATATAGGTGTGGTCAAATTAATAAGAAGGAGGGATGTATGCAACTTCCTAGAAGTCTCCTTAACGGGAACTTCTCTTACTACTCCTTTTTTCTGGCTGGAATGTGGACTTAGTGGCTTGAACTGGAGCAGCCACCTTGGACAATGAAGTGAACGGGAGAATAGAGAACAGCGTGGAGAAGGAACACAATATTCACTGGTATTATTTACAATCATGTCAACCCTGGACCTTTACCCAGAATTCTGTGTAAGAAAAATTAATTTCTATCTTTTTTCAGACGCTTGTTATTTTGGATTTTTGGTCTTTCACAGCTGACTGTAATCTTAATTTATTCAGTCTGGATGGCACAGATACACAATTTCTTGAATATTTTATATGCATCAAGGTCAGGCATTAAGATATATTAAGTTGGTTTCCTGTATTTGTTGGTTTCACTACTAGCAGAACTCCTACTTCAGGAAGCAACGGGAACTGTCTTGGTTATCACTTAAATAAAATTTGCTTTGCATGTACAAAAATCTCATTTACTCCTGCTGTTTGATACTTGGGAGATTTGGATGTTTAATGGATCTTCACTACCAAAGATTTTTCCCCCTGAGTTGTACACAGATGCTGCTTTTGGCTTTATTCATCCTTCCGAACAAATAAAAATCTTCAGAATATATTTCCAGTTCCTTTTACGGGGAGCAGGGGTTGGGTGAGGGCGTATATTTTCACTCTCTGAAGTTACCAGGGAACACAACCCTATAAACACATTTTTTTCTCCATTTGTACCTGGGCTCTGTCTCTTTATTCCTCTCTTTTTGTTTTTGTTTGTTGTTTGTTTTTGCAACAGGAACAGAAACTAAGTTACATTAATAAAACAGAAAAAACAGGAAAGCTTATTCGCAGGCTTTCTTTTATTCCTTCCTTTTCTTTCTTTTTTTCCCTAAAGACTTTGAGACCATATAGCCCTTTGAGAGACTAAGGAAATAAAGAACGTCCGTGCAGAAAAGAATTAAAAAACATAATACTTTGCATAATCTTCCCGGGTTCATGGGAGCCTTTCCAGGAGCCTCACTTTAAGAATCAACGTTATTATGCAGAAGAGGGATATTTTGCTTAGGTGGGGTAGGTGTCTAGTTACACACTGTAATTATAAGAATGTCAGAAAAGATCCCCTACACAAAGAGACCTCCTTCTGAAACTTCTCCCCCCTCGACTTCTTACTTTCTTCTTGAGGTTAGGTGCTAAGTCTTCTTAGCTGCAAATGTTATCTGGGAAGAATAAAATGTTAGGTCATTAGCAGCCTAGAGTTTAGATGTCATTAGCTTAACAGATGAGGTAAAGCTGTTAGGCTCTAGCTAATATTCGTAATTATTTATATCACATCTGCCTTCTCCCTCCCCTGAGAGTGTAAATCCCACAGGGACTTGAGCTGAGCCTGCTCTGTTCATTGCTGCATTCCCAGGGCTTAGCCCAGTGCCTGGCCAGGAGCACCACTCAGTCAACAATTATGGAATGAATGGTTGGACAAATAAGCAGAGAAAATGAGAGAACACAGGTTCCGATGGAAGAAGAAAAGAGAAAAAAGGCCCGAGCTGGTACAGATTATAGGTGGAAGGAAGAAGGTAGGCCAGGTAAGGGAGGCAAAGAACAGGTAAGAAGGAGAGTAGGTGCCGCAGATGCCTCTTAAACTTTGCCTATTTCAAGTCAAAAAACCAGTTGGGGTATAAGGTTTTATATTTCACTCCGTCTATCTTCATAGCACAGACCATTTCTAAATATCGGAAAGTGCCATTGGAGCCACTCAGTGACATTATTTGCAATGAAATGTGATCGTGGCTTTGATATCACAGTCTTGATTCTTTGTGAATTCAGGTCTGCATCTTTGTGAACTCAGGAAAAATTTTAGGTGACTAAAGAATGTGATGAATTATATTGCTCTATTGGTAACAGCCGATACATATTGAGTACTTAATGCAAATCAGAATATGGAGGAGCGCTCACACCAGGTTCTGCACTGGAAACCCTTCACATGCTATTTAAAACACGGATTCCCAAATAAGTCAGACAGAGAAAGGCAAATACCATATTATTTCATTTATATGTGGAATCTATAGAGCAAAATAAATGAAAAAACAAAATAGAAACAGACTCATAGATATAGAGACCAGACTGATGGTTGTCAGAGGAGAGGGGCGTTAGGAGGCTGGGCGAAAAAGATGAAAGGATTAAGAACTATAAATTGGAAGTCACCAAACAGTCCCAGGGATGTAAAGTACAGCATTGGGAATATAGTGAATAATATTGTAATAACTGTGTACAGTGCCAGGTGGGTACGTGAAATATCAGGGGGACCACTTTAT
The DNA here is from genome assembly GCA_004026545.1 of Mormoops blainvillei. Taxonomy (NCBI): domain Eukaryota; kingdom Metazoa; phylum Chordata; class Mammalia; order Chiroptera; family Mormoopidae; genus Mormoops; species Mormoops blainvillei. The sequence continues at coordinate 153,115 of PVJD01002264.1, forward strand.
AAAGTATATGATTGTCTAACACTATGTTGTACACCTGAAATTAACATAAAATAAAATTGAACATAAATTGTAGTTGAAAAATAAAATTTTAAATAAAATAAAAGGTTAGGAAACCAAACATAAAATAAAATAAAATACAGAGTTCCTTGTCCCTCCCCCAACCTCTGCATCAGAAACTCCAGGGGCTAGACCTGGAAATCTGAATTGTTAATTCCCTGTGTGAGTTGAATACAGGCAATCTGTTGTAAGTCAGCCAGTCAACATTTGGGAATCCTTACTACTGAGGATATGCTGTCACCTTCATCAAGGATGTTTGCGATCTCAAGTGGAATTACTATAAGACATGGATGTAAATAACAGAATATAAGTTAGATTACAGCTATGACAAACTATTGAGATTCTCTTGGGAAGAATTCATATGGGAGGGAGCATTTAATCTAGACCATAACAGATAAATAGAGTTGCAATGGGGAAGCCAGGAGTAGGGGTAAGTGGATTTGAGGAACGAATCTGGTGAAAGTCTAAAACCCAACAAGAAATTTATTTTAATTAACATAAGATCATAGAAACTGGAAAAGACCTTAGAAATACCCCTTTTGTTCCCCTCCTCTCTTCAAAAGGAATCCAGGGCTCAGAGGGACAAAGGGACCAGTACAGAGTCACAGAGTTAGTTACCATAAGGACATGTGCTGAAACGCATGTCTCTAAACTCCCAAGCCAAGGCTTTCCACCCCACCTCCCTAACTCCTGTCGGTCTGGCCACGGAGCTAGGAATGCGTTTCTGTTACTCCTAGGGGCTGCTTGGCTCATGTCCCTAAGAATGCACTGTTACATAGAGCCAGGTGTCAGGCACGGCATCCCGGGGGGCAAGCAAACCACAGGGCCAGCTGGCAGGCTTCCACCCCTCCTCTAAACAGGGCCTGTTTCACTCCACTCTGTCACTCAGAATCTCTATGGGCAACAGTGTTGGAGAGAGTGAGAAGAAGATAGATAGACACACACACAGCAAATGAGTAATTCAGAGACTGAGAGCCACCATTGACCAGGCTGGACTCACATCCAGGGAATTTCCGTTGGAGGCTTTGCCCATTTAGGCCTGTGACAGGCTGCACATGCTGCACTCGTCCACACTCATCAGGGAGAACCTAACGGGCCACCTGGTTGGTGGCGCCTGGCCATCCGGACACACCAGCAGGGCCCCCCAATGAGTTCACCGTGTCCCCACCAATGAGGGCTATTCCTGGGGATGAAAGAGTCACTCAGACCGAGGCCTCTCATTCCCTAAGGGATTGCTGCTGCAGTGGTTGCACTTCTGTGAACTGTAATGGTTCTGCAAAGTCCTTAAAATAAAATCTGCATTGAAACATAACATTCGAAAATGTGCACCAATTATAAGCAAATCATGTAACTGTCCCCCAGAACAAGAAAAAGATGATTACCAGCACAGAGAAGCAATTTCTCATGCACCTTTCCAGTTCCTACCCCTACCAAGAGTAACCACTATGTTGACTCTCTGGCACGGTTTATTAGTTTTTCCTGTTTTTAAATCTATATAAGTAGAATTGTACTCTATCTTCCATCTTCAACACGCAAGATACATGAATGGTTAACAAGAAACTGCCTACAAAATTCTTCTCAGGTTTAAAGAGCTAAAAGAGTAGAAAGTACACTTAACAATAGGATTTATTCCAGGACAAATTGCCAGAGAGCTGTTTGGCCCAGACCTCTCTCCCAGGAAGGGCCTCAGATTTAGACCTGTGACATCATCTCCCAATGACATTAACATACATTCACAGAGATACACTGAGAGGACTGGAAAAATCATCTTGTCATACAATTTTAAAGCTGTGTTCCATTTCTGGACTACATCACCTATCGTGAATTAATATTGTAAGGAAATATTATATAATAGCCTGGTAAATTCAAAATTCTATTACCTTGAATTTTTGTGTTAAAAGCATTACATTGTTAAATGTAAACATTTTTTATATACTGATATTTTAGTAATGCTGTGTTGGCTTTCTGCATTTTTAATATATTAAAGTTCTCAAAAATTACAAGTGGCCCAGGCCTTGCTTACCATCTAAAAGGCCCTGCTTACACCTTTTACTGGTGGCTCAGTTGGTTGGGTGTCGTCAGGTAACCAAAGGCCCTGGTTTGGTCCCCAGTCAGGGCAAACGATGGGCAACTGATCAATGTTTCTGTCTCACATGGATGTTTCTCTCCCTCTCTTTCTCCCTCCCTTCCCCTCTCTGTAAAAATCAATGAGCATGTCCTCAGGTTAGGATAAAAACTAAAACTAAAATGAAAGGTCCCGTTTAGTGATGGCCCTGGAGGTGCTACTGTCATACCTGGAGAGGGTGGGTACTGCCAACACAACCTGAGACAGAAGAAACAGAGAGGAGGTTGTAGAGTCCGTGAAGGAAGTGATGCAATCACCTTCCCAACAAATTCCTGCCGGTGATAAGTCACTTTGTAGTCCTTCCTTCCCATGTCTATTATAAAAATTCATTCCTCTAGTACCTGGGAAAGATATTTGTGAATATTTTTAATTCAGTCGGTCATCACACCATCATACATGCCAAGTGCCCCTTATGCCTTCAGTTTTTACCCATGCTTCATTGGTGTCAGGACAGCCTTTGTAAGCTCCCTCTTTCCTTCTGAAGTGTTATGTCACAGCCCGGCATCCTCCAGGCTGGTGTCCTTCAATCACCTGAGTCATGTGAGCCAAGGTGCTTATTACTCATGCGCATCCCTGGACCCCACGCCACCTCTCCTGAAACAGAATCTCTGGCAGTGGGTCCCAGGACTATGTTTCTTGGGTTCAAGACCTGCAGATTCTGTGTCACCTTATGTTCCCCCTTTGAAGGAACTTCTTGGGGTCTGCCTTTCTAAAAGTATTGATTTCTATATCTCAGTAGCATGCATACCCAGTCTGAATGCAGGCCCACCGTTGACGGGAAGTCCTACACTGGAACTCCTAATGCTCAAAGAAATGATTAAGTGTAAGGGTTATAAAGCCCATCCCTAGATTAAGAACCAGCTCTGCCACTTCCTAGCATGTGTCTTTGAGCTCATTATGGTGCTCAACCTCTTTAAGCCTCAGTTTCACATTTGCAAAATGGGAAATCTAACAGTACCTAACTCAGAGTCGTTGTAAAAATTAAATTAGCTAATGTTCTTAGGTACTTAAAATACCTGGCACAGAAAACACATTCAATAAGTGAAGCTCTTCTTACCATTATGTCTGCTTGCAATTTAGGTTTTTAAAGTGAAATTTAAAATGGGCAAGAACAGACCCAGTGTTCATGCAATATAACCAGATTTTAAAGATTTATTCAAAAACAGAATGATAGCAACCAAAGCTTACAAGTGTAAGCTAACACTTGTCTATCCTGCTCCTAGGAATGTACCATGAGATGATAGGCCAAGAAAACAATTTGGCAGTAGGTAACAAGACCCTTGCCAAGTGTTTTCCTGGCACAAATCTTAGTTATATTATTAAATTCATCCATATGAATGTCATAATTTTGATGCTATTGTAAATGTCATTTTTATTTAATTCCTAATTGTTCACTGCTAGCAAAGAAATACAATTGGTTTTTATATGTCAGTCTTGTATTCTGAAATCTCAAAAAACTCACAAATTAGGTCTAATCACTTTTTATAGATTACTTAAGATTTTTTTCATAGATGATTATTTCATTGAGAATAAAGATAGTTTGACTTCTTCCCTTCCAATATGTCGGCCTTTTTTTCCTTGGCTGGTTGTACTGGCTGGTGCCTCCAATACCACATTGAAAAGAAATGGTGAGAACTGACACCCTTGCCCTCTTCTCAGCCTTTCACTATTAAGTATGATGTCAGCTGTAGACTTTTTTAAAGTGCATATGCACTTTATCAGGTTGAGAAAATTCTTTTATACTCCTAATTTCTTGAAGTTTCTTTTTTTTCATAAATGGGAATTGAATTTTGTCAGATTCTTTTCCTGCATTGATTATAAGATTTTTATTTTATAGCCTGTTAATATGGCAGATAACATTGTTTGTTTTAAAAAAGTTAAACCAATTTTGTATTCCCAGGATAAGCCCAATTAATCATGAGATACTATCCTTTTCCTATATTACTAGATTAACTTTGCCAATATTTTGTTAAGGATTCTTGCATCTAAGTTTATGCAGGAGAAAAACATGTTCTTATCTTCCGATGTTTTACATCTGGCATTCTCTGAGGTCTAAGGTGTTATAGGGTTGGAGAGCCAACTGCCCAAAACACACATCGCATCTCCTAGCAGGCCTCTGTCATGTTGTCACCTAATGACAGTCGGCAGTACACAGGGTCTTATTTATGAATGTTTTATTCACTATGTTAGCACAGTAAATAGACATCTATCTGTTGACTTTGCCAGCGAGCATTCTTTATTTATAAATTCATAAGTTTTCTCTTCTGCAATTCCAAAGTCTAAATGCTAGCTTATGTCGAGTCTTCTATCTGGACCAAAAGAGTTTCTCTATTTAAAAATAAATGTCCATGGTGCTTTGTTCTCTACTATAAGCGGATAACAGTTAAATATACTAATGTAAGTACAAATACTACATAACTAATCAATGTTTAGGTTAAAAAACATTATATAGCTCTGGCTGGTGTAGCTCAGTGGATTGAGGGTCAGCTTGTGAACCAAAGGATGGCCGGTTTGATTTCCCAGTCAGGGCACATGCCTGGGTTGTGGGCCAGGTCCCCAGTAGGGGGTGCACAAGAGGCAGCCACACATTGATGTTTCTCTCCCTCTCTTTCTCCCTCCCTTCCCCTCTGTCTAAAAATAAAATAAATAAAATCTCTTTTTAAAAAATAAGGCACATAAGAGGTAGTCATGGTGGTAATATGTTCTCTTAAAAAATTATATAATATCATCATACAGTATAATAATGGTCATGATAACACTGTGCAACTTTGAAAGCAGTTTAATATACATTACCTTATTTGACCTGTGTTCAAGCATTTTTAGCCCACTTTGCACGTGAAGAAACTAAGACTTGAGAGCTTTTAGGTCTGTTTCATGGTCACTCAGCTATTTAGAATGAGACTGTTTGGAAATAGAAAATATCTTTATACACACAGACAGAAACAATTAATACGTTCTCTATATTTTAATTCTAAAGGCTAAATGCTAGTTTAAGTCATATTTTGAGGCTTGAAATGTTTTCACATTTACAAAATAAACATTGGCTTGGCTTTGCTCCCCGCTCTAAGATAATGACATATTCAAATACACTTAAGGAAATGCAAATACAATATTATTTGCTAGTGGGCATTAATTATTCTAATAAAGGCAGAAGTTTGTTCAAACGAATGACTGGAGAGTTAGCAGGGCTCCAGTAATTATGAATATTGTAATTATTTTTCCTCAATATATTCATTAGTCCTACTCTGGTCTTTAGAGCATATCTCTACATACACTGCGCTTTCCGGTCTTAAATCACATGTTCCTAATTCTATCAGCCACTTGACCTCCAGAGAAAACAGCTGCCTCTTCTTTCTTTAGACTCTTCTTGGAAGCTCCACTCAGGCACCAACAGAGTAGTCCCATTGTGCATCTTGAGCCAAGCCACAGGCTGCCAGATCTCCTGAGCAGTCTGCCAGTCACAATTTCCAGACCCCACTGTAGAATTTCTCAAGGGACAGTGGTTTTAGTATGCCTCAGAATCACCTGGAAGACCTGTTAAAACACAGCTTGCTAGAACCCACCCCCAGAGTTTCCAATTCAAGGCCTCCAGAGTGGGGCCTGAGGATCTGCATTTCTTATAAGTCCCCAAGTGACACTGATAACACTGGTCTCAGAACCACACTTTGAGAACCTCTCAACTAGAGGAATGATTGAGCATTTGACTTTTCAGCTTCCTTATTTTCCCCAGATGAATAGAAAAGAAGTGGAAGATTTTAGGAAGGGGAAAACCTGGTCCTAGAAGAGCTTGTTTCTTTGCTCTGTTGACAGAATGGTTTATGAACTGCAGGTTTACAGTGGAGTCCAGGCTTCTGTGGATTTTATAACACTTCCATTTGATTATATTTAATGTGAGAGCTCTTTTAAAGGGACCCTCTTAGGAATTTTTTGGGTTTTTTTAGTTTGCCATCCAAAAGAATATATACAAAAATGTCAACAGTAGTTATCTCCAAGAGATAGAACTGCAAATAATTTATTTTTCTTGTGGCTTATCGGTATTAGCATTTCCGATCTTCACTTGTTACAACAAATATGGTTGAATTTTGTAATACAAAAATGCATCTGGTAAAAATCAAGTAAGTAAATGGTTTTGTCAGGCATTTCAATAATGGCCTAAGGGATAATAAAAAAAATTTTTTTCTTCTTTTGAGAGAGAGGAAGGTGGAGAGAGAGAGAGAGAGAGAGAGAGAGAGAGAGAAACATCAGTTTGTTGTTGCACTTACTTATGGATTCACTGGTTGTGCATACCCACAATTTGCTTGTGGGTACCAGGGGAAGTGACTGAGAGATGGTCAAGAGCCAAGCAGGTGGCATTGTTCCCTCTCAGACACCTCCCCCACAGACAGCACCACAAGGCAGTGATGGGGTTGCCCAGCCCTGGCAAACACCTAAGGCTCCACCTCTCACAATGTAAGAGGTACTCTGAGACAAAAAATATGGCCCAAATGAAAGAACAGATCAAAGCTCCAAAAATAGAACTAAACAATGAAGAGATAGCCAACCTAACAGATGCAGAATTCAAAACACTCATAATCAGAATGCTCACAGAAATGGTTGAGTATGGTCACAAAATGGAGGAACAAGGGAAGGCTGTGCAAAGTGAAATAAAGCGAAATATACAGGGAACCAACAGCGAAGGGAAAGAAACCGGGACTCAAATCAACAATTTGGAGCAGGAGGAAGAAATAAATATTCAACCAGAACAGAATGAAGAAACAAGAATTCAAAAAATTGAGGAGAGCCTTAGGAAACTCCGGAACAGCTTTAAACACTCTGACATCCAAATCATAGGAGTGCCAGAAGGAAAACAGGAAGAGCAAGAAATTCAAAACTTATTTGAAAAAATAATGAAAGAGAACTTCCCCAATCTGGCACAGGAAATAGACTTCCAGGAAGTCCAGGAAGCTCAAAGAGTCTCAAAGAAGTTGGACCCAAGGAAGCACACACCAAGGTGCATCATTATTACATTACTCAAGATTAAAAATAAGAAGAGAATCTTAAAAGCAGCAAGAGAAAAGGAGTTACCTACAAAGGAGTTCCCATAAGACTATCAGCTGATTTCTCAAAAGAAACCTTACAGGCAAGAAGTATTCAATATCATGAAAGGCAAGGACCTACAACCAAGAATGCTCTATCCGGCAAAGCTATTATTTAGAATGGAAGGGCAGATAAAGTGCTTCCCAGATAAGGTAAGGCTAAAGGAGTTCATCATCCCCAAGCTCTTATTAAATGAAGTGTTAAAGGGACTAATCTAAGAAAAAGAAGATGATCAAAAATATGAACAGTAAAATGACAACAAACTCACAACTATCAACAATTGGACCTAAAAATACAAAAACAAAACAAACTAAGCAAACAAGTAGAACAGGAACAGAATCACAGAAATGGAGATCACATGGAGGGTTATCAGCGGGCAGGGGGAGGGAGGAGAATGGGGGAAAAGGCACAGGGAGTAAGAAGCATAAATGGTATGTACAAAATAGACAGGGGGAGGTTAAGAACAGCATAGGAAATGGAGAAGCCAAAGAACTTATATACACAACTCATGGACATGAACAAAGGGGGGAATGCTGGTGGGAGTAGAGGTGCAGAGTGGAGGGGAATAAGGGGAGAGAAAAATGGGACAACTGTAATAGCATAATCAATAAAATATATTTAAAAAAGAAAAAGACAAATATCATATGATTTCACTCATATGTAGAATCTAATGAACAAACTGAACTAACTAGGAAAATAGAGAAAGATTCATAGATGGAGAGCAGGCTGACAGCTCTGGTGGAGGGATCAAGCAAAAAAAGCAAAAAATCTACGTACGCAGACAATGGTGTGGTGATTGTAGAGGAATGGGGTGGGTGAAGATGGAGGAAGGTATAAGATGGAAAAAATACAATAAAAAATTAAGGTAAGGTTTTACCTGGCTAGTGTAGCTCAGTAGATTGAGTGTCAGCCTACGAGCCAAAGGGTCACTGGTTCGATTCCCCAGTCAGGGCACATGCCTGGGTTGCAGGCCAAGTCCCCAGTGGGGGGCACGTGAGAGGCAACCACACATGGATGTTTCTCTCCCTCTCTGTCTCCCTCCCTTCCCCTATGTCTAAAAATCAAAATAAATTCAAAATAAGATAAAATAATAAAATAAAAATTATGGTAAGATTTTAATATTTCACAAGCCAATATTTTTTCTTCCCTCCTGACTAATTCACTTTGAAAATCCAAATAGGTGCTTTTTCTCTGGCTTAAATAAAGAGGTAGATCTGAACTGCGTAAAAATGGAAAGCCACATTCTCTTGATTATTGTTAATTTATTGCCAAATTAAAATGTATGCAGCTACTTCTTCCTACCACACAAATTATGCCTGAAAGAAAATAATTCATCTTTGTTGAACAAAAACATCATCCAAACTGATACAAGGTTTTTTTCTTAATGACCTAAAATATGTGTTTTCTCCAAAGGATGAAGAAATTTAACAGACAACAACAAACAACACAGTGTTTTACCAGGAAATAGTAATTAGAAATGAATTAGAGCTTCCAAAAGAGTGAAAATTAGAAGACCCTGTTTACATGTTATGCTAACTAAGTACAGCTGAGGCTTAGGAACCTCCATTATCCTAAAGTCATCTCTCAACCATATCCTGTAAATGGATGTGATTTGTCGTTTTAGCCCAATTGAGATTTGAGATATATAAGTGGGTTGCTGCTTGTTGTTTATTTTTTTTAGTCTTAAGAAGGATGGTTCTGTTATATCTAAACCAATTTCAGCATCAAACAGCAGCAGCTACACTGCATGCTCTTCTGTTATCCCTTTTAAAGATATGTCGGTGTTATTCTGAGAACTTTAAAGCAAACTCACTGAGACTCTAATGTAAACTTCTGTAATTTTGAACAAAATTCATTCTGGTAGCCTTTTACTCTGGGCATTACAGTTCATCGTTCATCCAAATGGGAAAAGCAATTTGCAGAAATAAACATGTGTATTAAAAGGCTGAGAGAATAAGAACACAATGCTCTGGGAGGTCTTTTTCCCTTGCTCTTGTCTAGAGGGTTCTGGTTCCCACTCCCTCCAATACTCCCACATACTCGTTTGTGACCAGCCATCCAGCAAGCCTTAGCCACCTGACCACACGGGAACAGCAGGAAAGGAGACGGGGAGAGTCAAAGATTAAGACTCGGATAACCTGTTGAAAGAATATGAGAAAAAGCCAAGCCCTGTCAGCCCTAACACTGAAAACTCCAACAGTGGCAGGAAAAATAAAAGGCAGGTACTAGAAAAAAGAAACAAAAAAATTTAGCCACATGAGTCAGGGTGCAGAAATGGCAGCTTCAATGGAAGAGAATGGAGGTCAGAGAAGACCCTTGGGGACAGGCCAGCGTGTACAGAAAGGCGGGGAAATCTACGAGGGAGAGGGAAACATAGCCTAGACCAGCAAGGCAGTTGGGTGGACATCCACAGAAAGGGCATATGCCCACCCAACGTTCCCAAGTGGCACTCATCGTTATCACTATACCACATTATACCTTACTGTGGTGTCAGCTCATTAGCTTATCGGGGGCTTTGTTTATTTTACTGTTTTTTTCCTAGGATGTAACATGCCGTAGAAAGCTTTCCTTCAACAGTTAATTTGGAATAACTTTGAGTATTCGATTCTAGAAAATTCACTTTTCCAAGACCCATCATTCTCTAATCCATTTTGATAACTAAAGTAGTTTTTTAACTTCACTACTCTAGGCCAACTGTGTCCCCCACCCCAAAATTCAGATGTTAAACCTAATCCCCAACGTGATGATAGTTGGAGGTGGGGCCTTTGGAAAGTGATTAGGTCATGAAGGTAGAGCCCTCCTGAAGCGGATTAGTGCCCTTAGAAAACAGACCCCAGAAAGCTGTCTTGTCTCTTCCACCACATGAGGAAACAGCACGAAGATGGCCTTACATAAAACTAGGAAGCTCTCACCACACACTGGATACGCCGGTGCCTTCACCTTGGACTTCCCAGCCACCAGAACTGTGAGAAATAAGCTTCTGTTGTTCATAAACCACCCAATCTTTGGAATTTTGCTATGACAATATGAACAGACAAAGACATTCACCTTGTACAGTAAAAGTTCTTTTAATGTAGCTCCACGTCTGTAAAAAGGAGGCTCTACTCTCTTAGTAAAACATTTTGACTGGTGCCCACGGCACGCTGAATCTGCATGCCTCCAAGCGGTGGAATTTTATATTTACCAGGGATAAATTGTTTGAAACTATTTATGACAGCATGACTGTAATTATGAAATTAAAATTTTTATATGTTAACTGATGATATGTGCGTGCAAAAGAAAGAGTTCTCATGTAAACTAAATTGGATGCTTTGGGGAAAAATTCAGCAAATTGTTTTTAGAAGTGGTTGGATTTTTTCTTTTTTTCATTTAAGATAGGGAATACTTTATTCAAACCCATCAGAGAAATGGCCTGGTTGGGTCTGTAACAAAACGTCGTGTTTTAAAGCACAGGCCAGTACTTGTATATGAGTATACACTGCTACATACAAATGAACTAATCAGATCACAACTTTTCAATGTTTAAAACAGAATAAGCTTCCCTGTAATAGCACCATTGTGACATTTTAACTTTAGTATCCTTCTTCTTCCTCATCCTCTCCTTCAACAGAATCCACACCATCATAATCCTTCTCTAGGGCAGCCCTGTCCTCACAGGCCTCCGAAAACTCTCCTTCCTCCATGCCCTCTCCTACGTACCGGTGGACAAAGGCACACGTACATACATCAGGCCAAACTCGAGGTCTAGGCAAGCCCAGGCCTCAGCAATAGCCGGGGTGTCGCTCAGCATGCACACAGCTCACTGCACTTTGGCCAGGTCTCCACCAGGCACCACAGTGGGAGGCTGGTAATTAATGCCAACTCTGAAGCCAGTGGGGCACCAGTCCACAAACTGGATGCTGCACTTGGTCTTGATGGTGGCAATGGCAGCATTGACATCTTTGGGATCCACGTCACCACGGTACAACAGGCACAAACCATGTATTTACAGTGGCAAAGGTCACACTTCACTATCTGGTTTGCTGGCTCAAAGCACGCATTGGTGGTCTCTGCTACAGAAAGCTGTCCATGGTAGGCTTTCTTGGCAGAGATGACAGGGACATATGTGGCCAGAGAGTGGATGCAGGGATAGAGCACCAGGTTGGTCTGGAATTCGGTCAGATCAACATTGAGGGCTCCCTCAAACCTGAGGGAAGCAGTGATGGAGGACACAATTTGACCTATCAACCTATTCAGGTCAGTGTAGGTTGGATGCTCGATACCAAGGTTTCTACAACAGATGTCACAGATGGCCTCATTGTCAACCATGAAGGCACAATCAGAGTGCTCCAGGGTGGTGTGGGTGGTGAGGATGGAGTTGTAGTGCTCCACTACAGCTGTGGAAAGCTGGGGGGCTGGGTAAATGGAGAACTCCAGCTTGGACTTCTTGCCATAATCGACAGACACTCCACCAGCAGAGAGGTGAACCTAGTACCAGTTCCTCCACCAAAACTGTGGAAAATCAAGAAGCCCTGAAGACCTGTGCACTGATTGGCCAGTTTCCAAATTCGGTCCAGGATGAGGTCAGTGATGCCTTTGACAATGGTGTGGTGTCCACGGGCATAGTTATTGGCAGCATCTTCCTTGCCTGTCATCAGCTGCTCAGGGTGGAAGAGCTGGCGGTAGGTACCAGTGCAAACTTCATCAATGACTGTGGGTTCCAGGCTACGAACACTGCCCTGGGCACATGCTTGCCAGCGCCTGTCTCACTGAAGGTGTTGAAGGAGTCATCTCTCCCCCAGTAGTCTTGTCACTTAGCATTTGGCTATGGGGCTGAATGCCATGTTCCAGGCAGTAGAGCTCCCAGCAGGCATTGCTGATCTGGCCACCAATGGAAGGATCTTTATGTCCTTAGGGTAAAATTTGTTCTTTGATTGGTCAACAGTCCTGAAAGTTTAGTTGCTCTTCTGTTATTTTGCCCAGGACAGGTCTCGCGTTAGCAATGGCTTTGTGCCCTTCTGTCACTGGGGCCTGCTTATCTTAAGGCTGTTGCAGGGTGGAGATGGTGGTTTCCTTTTAGCTCTTGGACTTTCTCCTGAGATGTGAGGGGTGCAGGGAGAGACGTGGGTGTGTCAAGTGCTAAACCCCACCGTGACCCTATTTCCACATTTCCAACCTCTCCCCCAGCAGTTTCATCATCACTTTGCATTTTGGAAAGGACATCCTTTGTTTGGTTTGGTATCTAAGCTGAACTAAACAAGTTCAGTACAAACATTACAAGCTCAATTATGGTTTTAGCTTCATCCAAACCAAGCATAGAAAGATTTGAAAGGATTCTTTTCCTGTCATGATATTCTTTTTATCCTGGCCCATAAATGAGTAAATAATAAACTTAGGAAAGCATGTAAATTGCTATGGTGGGTGTTCTGCAGTAATTTTCAATCAGTCGGAGGAGGGATTAAATAAAAGGCCTCCAAAATATACCAGTAATACATTTCTGCTTATCTGGTAACATGGTACAAAAATATCTCAGACAGAAAGGGCAGAAGATAGAGAGAAACCTGTAGAATTGTGTAAGAGGCTTACATATCAGTTTGAGGGCTGACCACCGGTGGATTTAACATAACTACAGAGGTGTATCTTGTGAACTTCACACCCATTTGGATCCTTTTTAACAGCCCCTTCCTTTATCTAAAATTACTCTCTATAATAATCATTATTTTCTTGATTTGGTTGTTAGTTTTAATTTTTAAAATATATTCTAATTTTAAAGATATTATTCAAATTCCATTCAATATTTCATGTATGAAGTAAAATTTGCATTTGCCAAACAAAAACATTATACCTCACAGTTCACCACTCTGTTTCATTGTATAAATTGTAAATACAAAAACTCTGTGATGCGTGAAATGAATTTCTGTAAAGGGTGACTCAGCCTACATTTTAACAGGAGTGAATCTAAATCAGTTTTCTGTGCTTGAAAGTGGGAAGCAAGCTTTCCCACCAAAATAGGCCTCTTTCTACACCAATTTTTTTCCCCAAAAGTAGTTAAAATTGTAAATATGTATGCCCTAAAACATATAAGCAAATGGTTACCTCACTCTACATTAACTACAGCATTTGTTCAGAACTCAGTACAACAAATTTTGTGTGTTGAGGTGGTGGTATTTTGTATTTGACATTGTTTAGAATTGCCAGTATATGGCGATAATAAAAAGCAGACCAAATTCTAGTCAATTTTTTTTTTATTGCATTTCAATTCACTACAAACCACATATGCCTTTTCGTCTACACCGGAGGCAGAGTGTTACTAGGGTTCTGCCCTTGGGTTGTCACTAGTACCAGGTCAGGGCACAACCATAATCTAAAGTCTTACAAGAAAGTTGTCTGACCCTGACCGCATCATCCCAGAAAGCCAAAAGTCACTGGCTCAATTTCCAGTGAGGGCATATGCATGGGTTGTGGGTTTGGTCCCCCATGGGGGTACATACGAGAGGCAACCGATTAATGAGAAACCGATGTGAGGTTTCTCTCTCACATCGAGTCTCCCTCTCTTTCTCCCTCTCTTCCCCTCTCTCTAAGAAGAAATAAACAAAGTATTTTTAAAAAAGAAGAAGAAAGCTGTCTGGACACAAAATTTTCACCTTTAGTTGAATCCAGACATAGCAATCAGCAGGGTATATTGCTGGATATCTGTGAGAAGCGATAAAATGCTGGATGAATTTTAAAAATGATGTACAAGTAAGTCTAGTACTTTTGGGGGGTGGGAATGTTATAAAATATGATTCCAATTCTCACATCTTGATTAATGGAAAATGGTTTTCTCCAGTTGTTCACTTTTCATTTTAAATTGTAAATATTTATTGAATGAATGAAAGGACAGATGATCAGGGTGAGTCTATGAGAGGGGAGCTACATTTCCATATTAATTTGAACCCACATCTCTTGATTTACTCAAAAAAAAAAAAAAGAAAGAAAGAAAAGAAAAGGTGATGAGATTCTTTACCCAGAAAGTTCCCATAGAAACAAATAGGTCAGCTGAACAGGTATCCAAAAGGCTCAGCACCAAATTCTAAGTCCAGACCAGAAACTGTGTATGTGAGACCCAGAGCACAGAAAGAAACCTGGAGCCTACGATGGCCAACTTTGCAGTAAATGCCAGAGAATGATAAACAGCTCTCTACCTTGCCTGTGGCCCTCATTGCAGACATGAGGAAGAGGGCCAAGAAAACAAGCAAACAGAATACAATTGAATCTTCCACTTTGGAAGGCTCAGCACATTCAACATTAAATACCATGTTGGCCATGAAAGAAATGTCTCTGATCATGTGGTGTGTTCTTTCACTTGTTCAAAAACTCTAACCCTGGAGCATTTATAATCAGTGAAGACAGGCACCTGAACTAAGGAAGAGAGAAAAGAGCCCATTCCAAAACATGTTCCTCTGTGGCTGTCAGAATACAGGGATTTCCTCACTTTTAGACTAACCCTCCCACTAGCAAAGAATAAAGGCTTCTTATTTCTTCCCTTCACTCTGTTGATCTTACTCTCAGTTCCTTCATAAAAGGATAAAGTACAAAAGAAACTTATTTCAGAAGAAAAATTGCTCCATAACAAAGAGAATAACATTCACACACATTAAAATAGTTAACTTCAAGGTTTTTTTTGTAATGCATATTTTTTCCTCTTTATATTGGGTAGGGTGTACACTACCAAAACCACAAGAGAATTAATAAAAGCAATATATTTGAAGTATATTTTTAAGGTTTTATAAAATCTCCTGCTCCAAAGGAGTTGAAACAAATTTTAGCTAAATTTGATGCTTCACTCAAATTGCAAAAATCCTAATTAACACATGATATAACTAAATCTGTACATGAAATGTCTATGTAGTCAGATATGCAATAATATGCATCAATATCTCCTCAATGATTTTTTTATCCTCACCCAAGGATATGTTTATTGATCTTAGAGAGAAAGGAAGGGGGGGGGGAGAGAGAGAGAGAGAGAGAGAGAGAGAGAGAGAGAAACATTGATGTGAGAAACATCAATCAGTTGCCTCCCATACACACCCCCACCAGAGATCAAACCACAACCTAGGTTCATGCTCTGACTGGAAATTGAACATGCAACCCTTTGGTGTATGGGACAATGCTCGAATCAACTGAGTCACCTGGCCAGAACTCTTCTCAATGATTTCTTAATAAGTTTATTACAGTGTTATTACTTGAATAGTTAAGGTGCAATATTCAAAAAGAAAAGAAAAAAAAGTTAGAGAGTTTTTTTTTAATCTGGAAGACATATACTTTGTTTTCAACACTTCCTACTCCCTTAAATGACTCAAAATATTTACATGCCATTTTCTCATCCACATAATAATCCGAGATATATTTAAGAAACAAAGCTTCTTCCTTTAAGCCATTCTTTACATATTTAACAGTATCCTATCCTCAAAATGACTGAAAATTCTACTCTTGAGACTCATGTGATATGGGAAGAGATTCACAAATCTGTCTAGCATGTTAAAATAGAAAAAGCAAACATTTCATTTACAACATCTAAATATTAGAGATCAAACACATATGAATAGAGCAAATCATGTTTACCAACATCTGCATGTGTGTGCAGAAATGAAAATGTACACCGTATGCACACACGTTTCACCACTTATCTCAAACCTTAAAGGTGAGATTATATTTCCAGAGTGGCATCTTGCTAACCTAAAAAAACAACAAAAAGAAACTTAATGAACATTCAATAGCAAAGAATCAGATATGATCCTCTTACCACACCTCCCACATCTCTGAAACTTCTTAAACTCTCTAACTTCTCAAACAAGCAAGTCTCCTAAATCTTCTCTTTGTTCTCATATAAGCCAGTGGTCATTAGATCTAGAGACATATGGAGTAGGGCAAAGTAGGTTTACAGTTGTGAGTATGTGAAACAGAGTTTATTCTTATATTATTGCTTATTAATTATTGTATTATTTTCCATGTGAACAACAATAAACCCACTTTTTTAGTTACAAAGGCAAAGGGATGAAGAACTGATTCTTAACAGAGAAAGAAAACAGTATTTCCCAGCTTGAATTTCCTCCTCCTTTTCCTGCAAATTGCAATTCTTGCCCTAATCAGGCTGTTTCCAAACACATGAAATGGACAAAAAGCAAGAGGAAATTAGGCACCACGGAATCTGCTTTAGGCATGTAATGACACCTGCACAGGTTCCTTGGGCCCAGATAGTGATCACCTTGCTGCATTATATTTGCTTTTATTAAAACACATTTTCTACTAATTGTGATAAAATTAACAGAACTAAAATGGCCGTCTTTCTGTTTTCCTTTGCCCTTCTTACAACTCTCCCTCTCTCTCCCTCTCTCTCTCCAAGCTTAGAGAGTTATAGAAAATGGGGTTGCTTTGGTTACCATTGAATCAGTCTCACCTCACATCCTTTCACAAATATAAAACTAATTCTGAGTGATTCTGATTATAGCTACTGTACCGTAGTCCTGATCAAGCCTAATTACAACTTGATGCAGGGTCCCCGCCATTGTTGTGTCTAGGTAATGGAGCCTGAATTTCAGCCAGCAGTGCCTTATTAATGAATAGGAGCGATGAGAGGCCTGCACGATGTCCCCGGTGACCTCTTCTGCATCATAGAGAGTGAACTGCATTGATAAACGCACTAAGATGGTTATTATCCATTATTCAGTTTTTCAATCAGACAACACCTGGCACAGTGGCAGCCAGTCGCTCTTTACTTCCCTTTCATATTTATAGGGCCCCAAACTCTGACACAATGTAGCATGCCAATTTCCCTTTATTAAAGGAAAGAAGTTATAAAGAAATGGCTAGGGGGCTCTTAGGTGCTGTTGCTGTTTTCAAGTCTCCTTGCTCTTTGCAAGGAACAGATATTGGCAGCAATCCTGCAAATGTCAGAGATGGCTTTCAGAGAGGTGGTCTTTTAAATACTGTCCTTTTATGTGAGAAAAACTTAGAGACCAAGAAGCTCCCCACCAGCTCCTGAACCCTGGGATGCTTCCAGATTAGCGAGACAATGAGCAGTTCAAAGAACAAAGAAATGCATCATTGCCACCTTTGAACCTATAGAAAAGGAAAATCATTGCCTTTTGTTTAGTCCTGGCTACTAATGGACTTTCAATTAATCTTGTTCTCCTCTGACTTTACAAATATTTATTTCAACCATTTGACTCACTTTAAGGAAGAGGACTACCTGCCCTTGGTGGTAAATGTATTTCGGATTTCTTTTATCTTTATGTGATCACAGTTAGTGATCATTCTGTTGTATAAAAACATTCCAGTAAAGATTTCCAGCCACAGTTAATAGGCAAGTTTTGAGTCCACCAGACAGAGCACCTCTACTTCCTAGACAGCAGTAGGTACATTTTCTATGTCTTAACGACTTCGGAGGCTGAGGAGGAAGCTGAGGGAATGGGAAAGAGGGATCACAGGGTAGTGGAGTGTGTAGCCTAAGCTTTAACGTGGTTTTGCCTGTTCGAAACCTCTAAAGTCAGCTTAAACTTGAGTTCTCAGCAGTCTCTGGAAAACCTTCTTCTGTCGCCCACACTCAGCAAAGAACAAACTGGAATCAGAACAGCAATTTAGATCAACATCTGAAGATGATATATTGAATTCATAGGTTCTCAGCTGGAAACACACCTACAGGCCTAAAGGCAATAGTGCTCTTGTGCCAGGGCTGGTGTGAAAAGGGCAGCGCCACCTTAGAGAGCTCCTTTTCCAACAACCACTCAAACCTTGCTCCCATTTTCCCCTGCATCTCTTTCCAGAATAACAAAAACAACAGCAATGATGATATAACACAAAACAAAAACAGTTTCTTTTTCAAAAAGTAGTCAAAATACTTTAATTTTATAATAAAAGACGACAAATTTTCACCAAAGCTCAAGTTGGCACCTGGAAAATTCCTCAAGTTTATACAAATGTAATTCAAGGAAGGCCAAAGGCTGTGTAGATTCCACACCATGAAATTGTGATCCTGTTATGATTTTTCAAAAGTCCTAGAAGGTAAGAGAAGCATATAATGGCAATGTGCCTGGTACATCTCCAAAGGTCAAAGCAGGCTGACATCATGACACTAAGCCTTTCTCAACACTGTTCTTTTGTCCCACCTCAGAAAGGAACCCGTGAGGAGCAATACCGTATGAGTCAGGAAGAACATAACCTTCCTAAGGTAAAATGGCTACATTTTCCTCAGGCAAATGATAACATGCCATTTTCAGATACATTTGTATTTGAAAGTAACAGAGGTTGGTTTTGTTTGGTTTTTGGCTTGCAATCCTATCACAGTTCTCACAGAAATGTTTGGCCAAAAAAGAAACTGAAACCAGATTGCCCAAAATCGAAGCAGTGAGAATTAAATCTCACACTTCTTTATTCAGGGTGGACTCAGGACAGAAGACTTCAGAAAGGGACTTTCTTTCGGAGATGAGAAAAGAGGAGAAGTCATTGGTATTCAGAAGACTTATTTTACTCACTTCTGGTTTTTATCCACTGACCAAAGGCCTCCTGCCTTCTACAAGATTTCACAGCTGCTGGTATTATTTGGGATAGGGTCGCCAACAAGAGAGACGCAAGTCATGGAATCACAGGTCAGAAAAGGCCTTAAGAAATCATGAAGCAACATTATTGAATAGACCAGGACTTGCTGCTGCCACGTGTGTGTATGTGCATGTGGACGTGTGTGTATGAGTGTGTTTATGGTAAAAAGAAAACACATCTATAGCTTTCAACTACTTGTTCATTTGAAAAATATTTATTGAGAACCTAGTGTGTCTGAGGCACTATTTAAGGTGCTGGGGATACAGTCGTGAACAAATCAGATGCCCCCAAAGTCCTTGTATGAAAATGTGATGTAAATCTTTCAAAGAAGGAAGGAAGGAAGGAAGGGAGGGAGGGAGGGAGGGAGGAAGGAAGGAAGGAAGGAAGGAAGGAAGGAAGGAAGGAAGGAAGGAAGGAAAGAAGGAAGGAAGAAAGAAAGAAAATGTGATGTAAATACAATAAAATATGAGGAATACAAATATATCAATGTATTAAAAGAATAAAACACCATCAAGTATTTTCATAGAACTAGTTCTAAAATTATAAGAATACATAACAATAGAAAAATCTGAACTTAACCGAACAAAAATAAACAAATATTGCATCCATAAAAAATTTCATAAAGCCACCATTTTTCACCCATCAAATTAACAAAGCTGTTCTGTCAAGCATTTAGTGAGTTGAGCGCCCTCACGCTGCTTGCAGGAATAGAAAGTGTACAAGGCTTTAGGAAAGCAATTTGATACCATGTGCCAATCTGAAATTTAAACACACATAGCCTTCTTCCTCGGAGGGCTATGGATTTCCATCTTTCCCAAAATCTCAGGGACATTTTTTAAAAGGTAGCTTCCTGAGCCCTAATCTCAAGGATTCAGATCCAAGGTAGACCCCTGATCTGCATTTGTATCTGATTCTGATGGAGGTGGTTAGGACGTTACACCACAAAAAGAGCTGTCTAGAAGGATCGCGTTCCAGGAAGCAATCAGGAATGTAGAGAAAGATTTACATGTAGAGCTTTTCATCTCGGTCCTTATTTATTGAGAAATTGTAAACAACCTAAATTGACATAAATAAGGAAATGATAACAGTAATGATGATATATTCTTATAAGAGATTATTATACAGCCATTAAAATGAGCTTTGGGGGGATATTTCATAATGTGGGAAGATGTTAAATGAGAGAAATCAAGATAAAAAATTGTGCCATATATATATACATATATATGAAAATAACTGTAAGGAAATACATCAAACTGTTCATAGTGACTATGACCAGGTAGTAGACTTATGAGAAATATTTATCTTCTTGTGTTGCTCTATACGTCTGAATTTGAAACCATGAGCAAGTATTACTTTCATAATCCAAAAATAAATAAACTTTAAAAAATAAAGAAGTCATAAATCTCTTCTCTGCTTCTAAGCAGAAATATACACAAATCATTCCACGCATAGCTGACTAGTCCATTGCTTTTTTTAAGCCCAATTAAGGAAATCTGGAATTAGGCAGTTGTCATATATGTTAAGCCTTTGTTGTCCCTGTTGAAATTTAAATCTGCTTCCTCTTACTCTTCCTTCATGGATTAAGATACCAGTTGTTTGCGTACTTCCTGAAAGGGCGGCTCATAATGCTGCCCAGGCTGGCTAGTGCCTATCTATGTCCTGGAGGTCTCCAGGGAAGGAAATGTGTGAACTATCACTGAGCAAAAAGCGCTTGGGGAGCAGTCTAGCGATCAGATTAGCCAAAAAGAAGACTTCTCATTTCTGGGATCGGGTGGCTATGGGGACTGACAAAGATGTTTCTCAGATAAAAATTTATTCAATATACTCTTTTGGAAGCAATTAATCAGTCAATGAGTAATATTTGAAAACATCTGTCCAAAATTCTCCCACAAGTATAAATTGCATGGCAACCCTATAAATCTTACAAAATAATTTGTAAAAAAACATTTCTTTAAAAAAAAAATTTACAGCCAAGGCCTGACTTTCCTTGTAGGGAATATACAATAAAAGCTATTGGAGGTGAAAAGTCTCTTTCGTCCATCACTTTTTCTTCCTGCCCCTTGCTCAGGCCCCCTTCACCCCATGGTGGGTAGGTCCTAGCTAGTCTCCGTGCTGCCAGCTCTGGGTCCCTAATTTTGACTGTCTCATTCTTTTCTTATAAAGCTTTAACAGTTTGGGGGGTTTTCAAAATAAAAGTTATTTCCCTCATCTGTAAAATGGACTTAGAGATAGATGTTCCAAAGCACATGAGGACTCAAGGAGACTGCCCCACTTCCAGTGGTCACCCTGTCCCTTCCCACTAAACACCTTTCTCAATGCTACTAATAATCTAGTTGTATTTATCTTGAGATGCAAGGCTTCAGTGCAGCACTCAGCATGCAGGGTGTCTAGAAGAAGTTTATCCAAAGAATGGAAGAACTATTGTTTGTAATTTTCATGATGGTAAACCTCCTTGGATGTTACTCATCCCATGTTCTAAAAATAGAAGGAACTTAATCTATATTAGTCAATTTAATTTTTCTGCTGTCATATCCATTATTCATACAATAGCAACAAATATTTATTGGGCAAATCCAATGTGCCAGGCACTGGGGATAAAGCAGTGAGCAAAACAGACATAGTCTATTTTCCTAGAGCTTACGCTATAATGGGAAGTGATGGTGCAACTAATCAATCAACTGATTCGTTCTTTTATTTTTATTTTTTGGTATATTTTATTGATTATGCTATTACAGTTGTCCCATTTTTTCCTCCCCTTTATACCCTCTGCCCTGAACCCCATCCCATCATCCCCACACCTCTTAGCTCCTGTTTACGGGTTGTACATATCAGTTTTTGGGCTTCTCAATTTCCTATACTACTCTTAGCCTCCCCCGTCTTTTTTTTTTTTTTTTTGGTCAACATTTTCCCACCACCACCTTCCCCAGCCCCACCCAGCCCCACCTCCCACCCTCAATCCTTCCTCTATTTGGCTTTGTCAGTGGGTCCTTTGTGCATGTTCCTTTACGACCCTTCCCCTCCTTTTCCCCTGCTATCCCTCTCCCTCCTCCCCTCTGGCTACTGTCAGTTTGCTTTTTATTTCAATGTTGCTGGTTATATGTGCTTTTGGATACAGATAAGAACTATGAGGAAAGTAAAGTAGGTTAAATGATACAGCCTAAGTGGCAAAAGGCAACCATAGTTCATCAGAACAGTTCTCTCTGAGGATGTGACATTGGAGCTAAGATCTGAATGATGAGGCTTAGTAAACATTAATCCATAAATCTTTTCTACATTTACAATTTTAAATTGAGACAAAAATGCATATAAAATAAAATATACATATCCTAAGTTTCTAATTTAATTAGTTTTGCTGAAGATGTACACCTATGTAATCATCACCATTAAGATATAAATATAAGCCATGGCTGGGTAGTTCAGTTGGCTAGAGCACTGTCCAATATACCAAGGTTGCAGGTTCAATCTCCCATCAGGGCACATGCCAGAAGCAACAAATGAAAGCATAATTAAGCAGAACAACAAAATTGATGTTTCTCTTTCTCTCTCTCTCTCTCTCTCCCTCTCTCTCTCTCAAAAAAAAAAGAAAAAGAAAAAAAAAGATGTAAATATAGGATGAGAGACACTAAGGAGCTGCCCCACAAAATGAAGCACACCTCTGCCATGATCTAGGGCTGCTGCGACTGGGAAGGAGCAGGGCACACACACAGCAGGTCTGGAAGGCTGAGCTGAGCCTGCTAGCACACCAGCTTCAAGTGTGGCCCCTGTCTTTGTCTTCATACTTATTCTGTGCTTCTGCCCATTTGTGGCTACTGTGTCCTGTTAGTGGTGTCCAAGTACTAACAGGTTCATCAATGTGTTTCATCTCAAAACATTGCTCAGAAAAACTGCTATTGGACTTGAAATCCATTCACATTATCACAAAAAATTCCAACATCACAGTTGTCAATGAGAGCAAAGAATGAGCTGTTAGATTGTTTACACAGAATTTCAGCCATTGTAAATTTTAGAATGGCTGTAAAAATAGATTAAACATTTTAAATCACTGGCCTGTACAAACTTTCAATAGTGACTACCAATATTTTGAAATATTTGCATTTAAAAAAAAGCCTTCATCAGGATTTTCTCATAAATTTGAAGCTTATAAATTGTATTACAAATTTATGTTCTTATTCAGCAATTACAAGGTACTAATAATTGCTATATAATAGATAAACCTTGAAAATAAGCTGAGCACTGGCTGGTGTGGTTCAGTGGATTGAGTGCCAACCTGTGAACCAAAAGGTCACCAGTTCAATTCCTGGTCAGGACACATGCCTAGGTTGTGGGTCAGGTCCCCAGTTGGGGGCATGGGAGAGGCAACAGATCGATGTATCTCTTACACGTTGATGTTATTCTCCCTCCCCTCCCCTCTCTCTAAAAATAAATAAATTTTAAAAAATTTTTAAAGAGAAAGTATTAAGCTAAGTGAAAGAAGCCACACACAAAAGACCATATATTGTATGATTCCATTTATATTCTATTTATATTAAATGTCCAAAATAAGTAAATCTATAGAGGCTTATTAGTGGTAGATTAATAGATGCCCAGGGCTGGAAGGCAGAGGGAATGGGAGTGACAACTAATGGGTCCAAGGTTTCTTTGTGGCGTGATGAAACATTCTAGAATTGATTGTGGTGATGGGTGTACAACTCTGAATAAACTAAAAACTATTAAATCATACACTATAAGTGGGGGAGTTGGATGGTAGGTATATTGGTTTCCTGTGGCTGTTGAAACAAATTACCACAAACTTGGAGGCTTAAAACAACAAAAGTATATTCTCTAGCAATTCTAGAAGCCAAAACTCCAAAGAGAGTTTCACTGGGCCGAAAGCAAGGTGTTGGCAGAGCTGGGAGGATCTGGGAAGAATCCACTCCTTGCCTCTTGCAGCTTCTGGTGGTTTTGGCATTCCTTCGCTTATGCCGGCATCACCCCAGCCAGCCAGCTCTTCAGCTCTGTCTCTGCTGCATCTTCACATGGCCTTCAGTGTGTGTCAGATCCCCCTCTGCTTCCCTCTGAAAGGCTACATGTGACCATACTTAAATAAATCCAGGATAATCTCCCCATCTCAAGGTCCTTAACTTAATTACATCTGTAAAAACCCTATGTCCATATAAGGTAACATTTACAGGTTCCAGGGATTGGAACTTGTTATCTTGGTGGAGACAGGAGGGGTCATTTTTTGAGCCTACCACAGGGTGTGAATTATATCTCAATAAAGCTATTTTTAAAAATAGAGAGGGGGTGGGATGATTGAAAACTGTGAAGAGATTAAGAAGTACAAATTAACAGTTATCAAAATAGTCACAGATGTAAACTACTGCATAGGGAATATAGTCAATAATATTTTGATAACTATGTCTGATGTCAGATGGGTACTAGACTTATTGAGGTGATTACTTCATAAGTTATATAAATGTCTAATCACTATGTTGTGCATCTAAAACTAATATACTACTGTATGTCAAGTGTAATTGAAAATGTTTTAAATTTTTAAGAAATAATTAATAATAGAGTATAATTTAGAAATAAATAAAATTTAGTATACACAAAAATAGTTACATCCATGTTATTGATGCAAGGACGCTTAAAAGGCATATTAATAAGTTGCAAACTTTATTTTGTTCTTGACTCTAACAGACCACCAGTAAAAAGATATTTTTGAGACAAATGAAGAAAACCGAACGTGGACTGAATATTAGATAATGCTGGAAAATTATTTTTAACTTACTGGAGGTGATAATGGTATCATGGTTTTTCTTTTAAGTCCGATCTGTTAGAAATTCATACTGAAGCTCTTTCGGAAATGAAGCAATGCCTGAGATGTGCAAAAAAGGGAGGGTGGAGTAGATGACACCTGAAAGGCAAAATGTTGGTAACTGTTTCACCTAGGTCCTGGATATGTGATGGAGGGGAGTATATATCTGAGACTTTTCCATAATGAAAGGAAAAGTTATATTCATGGAAACAAGCTCAGTTTTCTCACTTAAAATTTTGGGCAGATTTTATTTGGAACTTTCAAACAAATACAATGTCTTCTCTGACACTTTATACATTTTTAAAATAATTCTATAACATTAAAAAAACTAATTTTTTAAATAAGCCTCATAGAGTTGCTCTCAAATTACGTCTGTTTTCCCCTAAATGTTCTTCAAATAATGTTATTTTCTGGGTAACATGATGTAAAAAGGTTGGGAAGCTCTACCCCCAGAGGAACTGATTTTCTACAAAGGGCCAATAAATACAGGCTTTCAAGTCCTCCATTTCCAAAAGTGCTCAGGGCTCTCTCTTCAGCATCTTTTTAAAGTGCTTTCAGAATGCGGAATGCTGGGGATTGAAGCGATCTCTGCAGCTGCAGCACTGGTTTCAAATGCCCCACTATTTTGAAAGAAGATCTGCACACACGCTCTTTGTGTTGTTTTTTTTGTTGTTGTTGTTTCCCAAAGGAAAAGCTAAATCGACCCCAGTGTTTTCATGAACTGAAAATGAATGGCTTGAGTGCCACCATCAATGGGAACTGAGGAAGAGGGGGCTCTTGTCCCTCAGTTAGCAACCTGCCAGGACATGGCCATCAGAGAAAATTTAAGCTCTAGTCCTCATGAGGCCGGCTACCCAGCCTGGGGAGCAAGGTGCACAGTGTTCATGGCGGGTGGTGGCAGCACCGTGTCTGCGGCTCATTTGGGGCTGTAAAGCCAGCTGGAGCTACAGCCAGGCCAGCTGGGGCACACCTCCTCTTGGAAGCTCCCAGGTGCACCCGGCAACTATGCTGCACATTGCTCTTTACCTGTGTGGTTAAGTATTTGCTTACCTCTAAATTTGGTTGTTGGTTGTTTGTTTATTCAAATCTGAAATACACAAAGTAAAACATTTCAAAGAGAACAAAAAGGTACCCTGTGGAAATACACTCTCCCCATAGAGGCAACTAGTGCTACCTGTTTCTTTTGTTTTCTTCCAGAGATTTCTATGCCGACATACCTGTGTATATACATGTATTCAAGTAATCATACCCTCCATTCTTACCACCTCATGGTTCTTACTTTTTCACCCTTAATTTTTTGGGGGGAAATTATGGCATATCAAAACATAGACATATGCCTTATATCATCTTTTGTTTTCTCACAAGTTTTTAAAGTCTGTACATTTCCTAACTGGGATGTATCATAATTTAACTAAGCAATTCCATATTGGTGTGTACTTGGGTTGTTTGCAGGGTCCTGCTATTCTAAACAAAGTCGCAATAAATTCTGCACACCTTTCAGGTTTGTGTGAAAACTATCCTGGTTTCCTCTGAAAGAAAAACAAAGATGCAATGTTGACATAAAAAAGAGAAGACAACAACAAAAATCTCCCTTCTAACACGCAAAGTCACAGTTAGAATCTGACAATGTTTTAACAGAAGTAGCTGCTTCCCTGACAGGATCAAACAATAGGGGAAGGAGTCTGGCTGCAGACCTGGATACACGCTCATAATCTCTATTCATGCCCAACAGATGGCTTCGTAGACAAACTGCTAAGGCTTCAGGGTATAAGGATTTCTCTCAAGGATATATTTTTCCTTCACTGCTGACCTGGAGCCAGTTCATAGGAAACCCAGCTACAATGTTCCTGCAGCATTTCCTCCCTCCGCAAACACGAGGGCTCTGCCTCCATTTCAGGCCAGCATTTCTCCCAGCAAACTGCTCCCACATACCTCATACCTGCCGGGCAAAGGATGCAAATCAAGAAACTGCAAAGGTCTTTTGAATGTGGAAACCAAACTACCAGAGCACAAGAGAACAGGAAAGAGCCTGCTGCAGAGGGAAACAAAAGCTTTGGGCTGTGAGTGGTGGTCCAGAGCCTCTTGCCAATCAATATAAGTCAGAAAAGGGACTGAAAGTCAACAAGAGCCAAAAGAAACCTAACAATCAAATTCCTCTGATAGCAAGGAGGAACATCTCATGGCCGAAAAAATACTTAATTCATTGGGGCAGATTTGAGAGAAAGTGGGCTTAAATTAATAAAAAGTCAAGATAATGGACCATTTAAGGGATATAAAATGCAATCCTTGTGAATATTGGCACCACCACAGAGGCAGTCTTAAGAAAATATGCCTTATATGAAAAATGGCATGCCTGAAGTCTTTAAAAACAGTGTATCCCATTGAACAGATAAAACATTCCCATATAAAATCCTATTTATTAATTTAACCCACCAGACATATTTTCTGCCCATTTTATATTAATTAACTCATCTTTAAAATCTGAAAATGCATGGGATTTTATTTTAATGTTTTGATATGGCAGAAACCTTTGAATTCCTTAAAAACACAGTATTAGTAGTTTGGGGGATGTTTTCTGTATGAAAGGTATTTTGATCATGTGACTTAGCCTGAGTTAAGGCACAGAGGCTGACCCAGCTGTTCTCCTAAAGGCTACTCAGGACAAGGGCTTTCTTATTAGACAGTGCCATCAGGCGGAATGCGCTTTCCCCAGGTTGCTTGCAGTTCCGTTCATAAGAGATTAGACTCTGGGATCCCAGGAGTTCAGGTACATGGAATGAGGTGACGTCCTCAAGTTCACGGCGGCACTGTCCTCTCACAGGGGTTCATACCAGCTCGCCAGCTCACAGGGGAGGGCAGGAGAGGCAGCAGAGGGAAGGAGCAACTGGACCTTAGAGGCCCTGTGGCCCACACTTCTCAAAAGCCTCCTGAAATTGATGGGGGAGCTCAGGAGCTAAATATGTTTAGCTTTAAGTTATAGTTAAGAGGTTTAGTGACTAATGCATGTAGAAAGCTGTTGTTCCAGGAACTGGAATGTATGACTGGACCTACCCTGACTCCAGGAGACCACAGGCAATTCGACCTTTGTGCTCCAGGAAGACTGCAAGTGATCAAGATGGTGTCTGAGCCATTGTGCTCCAGGGAGAGACATCCACCACCTAGGACACAGATAAAGAATCACCAGTCAGCAGATGAAGGGATGCTAGGAAAATCCGGACTGCAGCCTTTATCTGATCAACCTTTTTCCCTGAATTCCAAACCCCTTACCGACTTTTTTCTTGAATTCCAAGCCCCTTACCTACCATTTTCTTCTCCTTATAAAAGAGGTCAGCTTGAGATGAGATGTTAAGACGGGTTTTTTAGGGTATATAACCTGCCACCTTCTCAGATCACTGGCCATTTGAATAAAACACCCATAAAGATTCAATCCTTGTCTCTACTTATTGGTTCTGACAGTGACCGGCAGCACGAATGCCAGCTTTTCTGGCCTCAGACTGGCAGGGTAAGGCTGGTCCTACCAGGCTGTGCCTCACAATTAAAGTGCCCGAAAGCTGACAAGAATCTTGTAGATCACTAACTCACACCCAGTCCACCCTCTGGAGCACAGTAAGGGCCATAGAGCTGGGCAGTGACAGAACTTGGGCTAAAATTCAGGCATCTTGACCCCCGAGTTGTCAGCCTGTCTCTTCTACCAGTGCTTCTCAGACTTTAATGCACTGTCAACATAAGAACATCCAAGCTTACGGAAAAATTTTATAAGAATTTATCTGAGTCAAAACTGATAACAATTACCAGGAAGCAGGATTACAAATGCTCCAGAGAATGACAGTTTTACAGTTTCTTTAACACATTTGAAATTAGCAAAGAAACATAAGGAAGATTACAGAAAGGTCAAAGAAAGCCAGGCGGGGATTAGATTAGAGAATAGTTTAATTTCTGTGCTCTCTTGAGGGTGGTTATGCTTATTTCAAATGTGTGTTAACCTAGATGCACAGAAACAATGGACAGGACTTGCTTAAGGCAAAAATAAACCTTTCACTAAAGAAGTTATATGTCTGGGGCCTATAACTACCCGCTATGGTCTGCCCAGTTAGGATTTTATGATCAGATTGCCCTGTGAGGTTCCTTTTCAGTAGAACCCCTTTTTCATCCACAGTGCAAACAAATCACCTAAAAAAAAAAACTCCTGGGGAGCTCGTTAAATGTTAGCTCTGATTCAGCAGGTCTAGAGTACCCTGTAAAATTTTGCATCTCTAATAGGCGTCCCTGTGAGGCCAGGGTTGCTCTGACCAGCACTATCCTCTGAGTAGCACATTCTCTCATCCCTATTCTCAACATTCCTCAGTTACAGAAAATCCAGAAAACAGTCCCTCCTACACTATCAAGGAACTGATTAAAGAGAGTCCTTTTCTTAATCTCTTCGTCAAATCTCCCTCAAACAATGAAGTCCCAGCTTCAGCTGGATTGCTGCCCAGCCACTGAGTGGGAATAGAGCAGGAAACCATAAGATCAATGACCCCATACTCTCTACCATGTAAGTTTTGGGTAAAACAACAGTTCACAAAGTGTGGTCCCCACAACAACAGCATCAGCCTCACTTGGGATCTTATTAAACAGGCAAATTCAAAAATTCTAGGAGCAGACCCAGCAATGTGTGTTTTAACAAGTCCCGCAGGTGATTCTGATGCAGGCTCCATCTTGGGAATAACTGAGATAAGACTCCTGTGCAAGAGCAGCCTCTCAGAACTCCCAACATTGTATCAAAGATGCTATTGACCCAGAAAATGCCACCACACAGTCATCCAGACGCGCCAGGACATCGCCTTCTTGAAGTAAGGAATGAACCATAACCTAAACCAATGAATCCATAGTACATTAGTACATGATTGTGGGGCCCACACATGGCATCTCTCTTCATGGAGCTTAAAGGGAAGATTCCCAAAGAATCACAAAGACACTCACTTTTGCTCCTTCAAGCAGAATACCCCTCAAGCTTTCCTGACCTTTTAGAGGATCATTATAGTACCCTTGGAACCATGTGTACAATCATTTCACTCTCTGCTTCACACCCTGAAAGGAATAATTAATTTACCTGGCTCTTTCACACAGATAGGAAGATAGTTTCTAGTCATGTTCCCCTCATGTGTGTGAACTCCTCAACTATACATTCTGAAAGACACGAGCTCAAACCTCCATGCTGTCAAAAGAGCTGGGATGCCAGCAGCTTAGACTGAGGCAACAGATCTGTGTCCAATGTAGTAATATTATGGAAATAAATATAATTCACAGCTTCTACTCCCCTCCCCCTTTCTGTGCACTTATGTCTTTTTTTCATGAGAAACAATAAGAAAGTCTCATTAAAATGTTTGCTGTAATTTTTAAGGAGAGCATTTGCTTCTTTGTCTTGCATACAAAGTCAAGTCTGATTCATCTGTATGCAGTTTCACCTTGTTTGTAACAATGTTGCCATGGCAACATTTTCCCTTTCAAAGTACCAAGTAAATTGTGGAAGAGCACATACACACAGCATGTGCCTATAGGTAAACACTTCATTCCTATCTACACAAACATTTTATTCATTGCACTCACTCTCTCCTCTATCCATACATCCAGCTCCATTAAGATCCAATTTTTGAATTCTTTCTTCCCAAAGACATGTGAAACCCTTGCTCCACCAGAAGAGATTCAAATCAAAGTGGAATTGGGTTTGAATATTTTAAAATATTTTCCTTTTTCTATGATTCTTCTTTAGGGCTATGGTGTAATAAAAGTTTTAAAAAATCAAACCAAGAAGTTAATAACCAAAGTCTTCTCCATCCCAAATAGCAGAAATTCCTGCCTGCCATCTCCATGTGAAAAGCACAAATCTCAGACAACACAGCTGTACTTTAAGAGTCAATTTCATAGCAGTTTATACCTTATCAAGTTAATTCCCATATCAGAGCCCACAAATGGAAGCTGTTCCAGTGGCCTCACCCATGTCCCAGATCTAAAACTAAATCAGTGGGCACTTATAGGAAACACCTGTCAAGAAAATCCAGCATACGCCAAGCGCGATCCTCCAACTCAGCTCTAGCTAATTTACCTTACCCTAGAACATAGACCCGCTAGCCTTATTAGGAAATCCCCACCCTCCTAGACCATCATGCTTTGTTGCCTCTTCTAATACTCTATAAAACTTGCTCTTACCCAGAATCTCTGATGGGAGTATTCCATTGCTTACGAGGCTCTGTTCTCCCTCAATCTGTGGAATGTTTTCCCTTAAATAAAGGACAACAAACTCATTACTAAAATGTTTAAGTTTTGTCATTGGGTATACCTTTACCAGGCATTTATGCACTTGTCTAGCCACATCACTAGCTCTAAGCCCATAGTGGGCAGGATGTCTGTGCCACTCAACATCACCTCTCCCGTATCATCAGGCATAATGGTTCGCAAAGGCCCTGGAGCTTTCGAAAGTACAGTCCTGGGTACGGTGCCTGAGGATTATGATTCTGAGTAGGTCTATAAAATGGTGATAATTATAGTCTTTACTCAGAGGACTGTTATGAGAATTACATGAGATCAAAAATACACGTGAAACCTGTAGCCCAATGCCTGGCCTTATGGACAACTAATAACTGAGAGCTCTATTTACTGGTGACAAAATATTGTTGGTAAAATTATGGAGGACTACCACATGTGGTAGTAGTCTTACTTGAAGTTAACTGGTCACTTGCCCTGGGAATGTTGGACCCTCCCCTGTGACCACGGCTGCTGGGCCAGGCTAGAGTTCCTGGCTCCTCCCTCCACTTTAGTGCTTAGATGAATTACTACACTGTACAGCATGGGACCTGGCATCTCTGGTAGTTTCCAAAGGGGCAAAACATACAACCTGGAAGTGCAGAAAGGTTAACTCCCATGGGATAAACTTCAACCAATGGGAAGCAAGAGAAGGGAAGGATCTAGGCAGAAAGAATCCTCTCCTTGCTCCTTCCCATAGATTGCTACAAAAATATGGTTGTTCCCTGCACCCCATCTGGAAAAAATCTTGCATGCTAAGTGGGCCTACCTACCTATCAACCTACTTTGTCTCTTCAGAGTGTCATGAAGTGGTAACCAGACTAGTAATGCATCATTTTTACCTCTCTTAACATCTTTCCTTGCCTCGCGTTCCTTTTGTTCTCACTCTTGCTTCCCTAGGTTTATTGCTCAAATAAAGCACCAGCGTTTCCATCTTACTCTGGCCTAGCAGGGGAAGCCCCTTACTCCTCTCCTTCTTCTCCTTCTTCCTAAAAGATACACCTGCTTTCTCTCCCAAACATTCAGGTGATTTTTAAAAATTCACATTAACATTTTTTATTTCTAAAAGGCTTTTCTTGGTCTCCAAATTTTCCTTTCTTGTAGCATCCTGCATTTATTTTACTAATGCAATCTTTTCTTACCTGAGAACACTAATTGTAGTCTTTCGAAGTTGTATTCCACTTTCTGCCTTTTCTCTGTTTCCTCTGTTTCATTTTCTATCTTCTAACACATCTTTCATAATTAATATTTTCACATTAAGATTTTTCTTTAAATATATGATGATTCTTAGTTACTCTTTTTTTAAACTCTCAGAAAGCTTTGTATTTGTGTCTGTGGATGAGGCTTACAGTATGACGGCCCTCACCGTAGAGTAATTGGCATGGACCCAACGATGCCACTGAGAAACACAAATATCTCTTTCTATAGGTCTTTTCTCTTGGCCTGGCCATTTTTCCCAGAGAATAATGCTCTACTCTCCTGAAGGGGTGAGGCATAAGCCCGGTTATCGGTGTCCTGGGCAGTGAGCCAGAGAGAAGATCTGGGGCCCCACAATGCTCGAATTAATTACCCTGTTCTTAGTATGGAGCTCCTGCCTTCAACTACCATGGGTGGCCTAGTGCACATCTCTCAGGCTCAATGTCTTCGGAAAACAAAGCTCCAGTCTTCTTTCATAGTCAGAGGGGAATTGTTTGGCTATGGGAGGTGAGGGAAGAATCTGAGGGTCTAACCATTCTTGACATAAACTTCTAACAGAACAGCTTGTTTCCAGCCCACCATATCCTTACCTTTAGGGTGCCTGCCATTATCACTCCTGAGCTGCTCTGAACTTAGAGATGCAGACTAACTTGTTTCTGGTTGGCGTCCTCCCTGCTCCCCCTTCTATTTTCTTTTTTCTAGAATTGTATCGACTTCTCCAATCGGCAATCATCTCCTCTCCAGTTTTCCTTCTCCTTAAAGTGTCTACCCTTTTGCATTCTCTCACTGTTATTTTGGTGGACTTTTGAGAGTCTTTGAGCTAATGCAAGTGCTCCATTTTCATGTTCAACTAGAAATCTTCAAATGCATATCTATCAAGATAAATGCCACATCTTTCAAGATAATTGTGTTTGCTTTGTTACCTATTAAGATAATAAAATATATTGATATTTTGCTTAATATTAAGCTATTGTGTAATCCTGGGATAACATTTATTTGGTTGCTATATATTATTTTATTAGTATATTGATTTAGTTTAATATTGTATTTAGGCATTTTTCATCCATAAGTGGAACTCTTTTTTTTTTTTTTTTTTGAGTGTTATATTGATTGATTCTGGTAGTGGAATTCTGGCAGCTTAGTAAGAGAGTTTGAATACTTTTCTATCTATATCTTTGCTATGAAATAACTTAAATTGTATAGAAATTATTTGTTGATAGTTTGAAATCACTTGCCCCCAAAGCCTCTAGATGCGCATGCCATTCCTAAGGTAAATATTTGACAAGGTTTTAAAATTTTATTATATAACACTTTTCCTAAGGAATTCTTTGTTCAACTTTTCAGACAAATCTCAAAAACATTATGGTGAATGAAAGAAGTTTTATATGAGAGAGTACGTATACACGATTCCACCTACCTGAAGTCCTAGGACAGGCCAAACCAACATATGATGGGAAATAGAGAGATGGCTTCCTCTGAGGGGTGGGATGGGAACAGGAAATGACTGGGAAGAAACATGAGGAAACTTTGTGGGGTAAGAGAAATGTTCAATAACTACTATGTAGGGGTTGGGTTACACAGGTATGCGCATTTGTCAAATCTCAGTGAATGTACACACAACATTGTATGTAAATTTTATATCAAAAGAAAAAATTATTGAGAAATATTAAAATGTAGTTAATAATATGCATGCTGAAATGGCTTGTCTCTTTAATTTCTGTACCAAGAAAGAATGCATCCAAGAATGATTTCTAACAGCCACTAGGATATTAAAAATACACAAAGTTCACTTCTCACTGGAAAGGAATTCTCATTAGATGCCAAGAAAACCCCTAAGAGAGGCTTTGGCCATGGTCCTGTGTGTGCGTGCACACACACCAACACGTTAAAGAAGCCCAGCAGCTGCCTGATAGAGAAATACAAGTGACAAAGTTGATAAATCATGTCACACCTCCAAGCCTCCCTCAACTAATTTCTGACCTGAAATCTTCCGGACTGCGTGTTCACCTGCTTCCTGAATGTAAAATTTTCCTGGCACACTCCCTCCCTGTGAGCACAGCCACTCATCTTTAACACCACATCCCAGAAAGGGGCCTCTTTCTGGAAACTGAAAATAGTCCTTCATTATTGATTTTACATAAGGGTTATAAATAAAGTCAACATATGGTGTCGAGAACTTCATAAACTTGATGTAGTTAAGAATTCATTTGGTTAACTTGTAGACCAGTGCTCTCCCATGAAAACGCAAGGCAAACCACGTATGCAATTTTATATTTTGTAGTCCACATTTTTTAAAAACTACAAAGAAACAGGTGAAATTAACTAATAATATATTTTATTTAACCCAGTATCTCAAAAAGTTATCACTTTAAAAGTTATTAATATTAAAAAATATTGACATAAAATGTGTTCATTTAAAAGAATATTGAGGTTCTATCTTATATTATTTTTGTACTAAGTGTTTGAAAACCAGTGTGTGTTTGACATTTACAGCACATCTCAATTCAGACGAGCCGCATTTCAACTGTTTAATGCCCACATGTGGCTAGCACCTATGACACTGGGTGGCCCAGGCCTGGCCTCATAATTAAAAATAACTCATGTGTGAAGTATAATACTAAAACTCACTTCTCAGGTTTTAGAAGAAACCAAGCAGTTGAAAGTCCATGTCTTGCTGACTACAGAAAAATCTGTATTGGTCACAGTGTTCCAAACCCTCAGATATCTAGGATGCATTAAATGCAGATGAAAATATTCTCTGACCCATGAATAGTGAACAACAAAGGCTTCTTTAAAATCCTTTTTCTGCATTAAGGCAAAATCTCTGACTGTGGCCAGGGAACAATTTAACAAGGGCTCCAAGCTAAATGTACTTTGGAGCCAGGTAGGTGCCATCAATGAGTGGGAACCAGCATGTTGTGTGGAACAACACAGGGAGTGGTAGCAATTGTGCCAAACTGGAAAGTGAATGCTCTGTCTAAACACGTTCAGTTTGGGAACCTGTGTAAATGGCACCTATGTCAGACAAAATCCACACGTTACCCAAATTTGGCTATCAGTTTACAATACCTAATTCAATGGGACCAAAAATGGAGCATCACAAAGGAAAAGCTTGTTTTATTACCTGAGTGGAAGAGTCTGTGTCCCTAGTTACATTGCCAAAGACAACATAATTTTCTTTTCCCTGTGATAGAGCTTTCTGTGAAGCAAACATGAAACAGGAAACCTATTAGATGTAAATTCTCCACAAGTAAGATTCGTTAGCATGAAATGGCATGACATGCATACATATATCCTCACTTGCTCTCCAGACTGTGTCATGAGGCCACTTTAAGAACATGAGCCTGACCTGGTCACTGCTCTGCAGTCCCTGCTCACCAGCCAGGCAGCATTGGCTGCAAAGCTGTGCTGTTCAAGGCAATGTGTCTTTTGCCTACCTCAGTCTTTCTCGAACTAGAAGACTCTACTAAAGATAAGGCGTATTTAGCAAAAAAAAAAAAAAAAAAAAGGAATATTTTAAGTCAGCTCTTTAAAAAAAAGTCTAGTTCTGAAAAATCTTGAGAATATGTATAAGTGTGTATTACGAATTATATTTGCATCTTAGAAAGATTACAGGCAGGTCACCAGACATACTTCACCTAAGACCATAATGCATGACAAGAAATACCCTTAATAAGAGGAAAAGACTCCCTTTCAAAAATGCACAGTACCATTCTCTGAGTGTTCATGAGATCACTCCTTTTGATGGACAGACTCCAATCTGGACGGTATCCTCATAGCAAAGAAAGCACTCCCCTAATTCTCCTAAATTAGGAGGAAATAGTTTGAACACCATTAGGTTTGCTCCTTTTAGGGAGTGTGTTAGTCGGCTTGGCGGTCGTTAACAAAATACAGCAGACTAGGTTGCATTAACGACAGAAATTTTGCCTGCACAGAAGATAAGAGAGCAACCTCCCCAGTTTCAGCAACTACTGGTTTTGTTTTGTTTTTCTGGTTTTACTGTTTTGGTAGTATTAAATGGAAGAAGAACTATATTAATACCACATGGGAGAACTCCAACCAAAGAAACCTGGAATATAATATTAAACGCTTCCCCCTCCCCCCACTTTCCAGTTCATTTTGGATGCTGATGCTAAACTTCCAAGTGTTGCGATTTAAAAAATATTTTATGCCCTTTTTATTTATTTCTAGGCGAAGGGAGGATAATGTTTGCTTTCTTATGTGACTGTCTTTGAAAATGTGCAGCATGAAGTTCCTCAAAAATAAAACTTTACCCTTGAACGACAACAACAAAAAACCCCAGAAGTTTATTTTCTCACAATTCTGGAGACTGCAAGGCCAAGATCAGGTGCTGGCAAACATGTAGTCATGTTTGCTTCTGAGGCCTCTCTCCTTGGCTTGCACAGCGCTGCCTTCCTGCTGCCTCTTCCCACGACCACCCCTGCGCATGTGTGCCCCTGCTGTGTCTCTGCCTCTTCCTGTATAACAACACCGATCGTATTTGATTAGGGTAAACACTTACGGCCTCATCTTAAATTTGTCACCTCTTTAAAGGCTCTATCTCCAAACACTGTCATTTTCTGAGGTACTAGGGGTTAGGGCTTCACCATGGGAATTTCGATGGTACACAATTCAGTCCATAACAGGAAGCAACATTTCTTGGGGCGGGGGCGGGGGGTGGAAAGCTAACATTCATTGAGCAACTCTCATATGTTATCAACCATAATAAGCATTTTACATGTTTTAATTCATTCCACCTTCAGAACAATCCCAAGAGATAGATACTTTTATAATTCCCATTCTGCTGATGCAAAGATAGGGTGGAGAAAGCATAAGTAACTTGCCCAAGCTCTCACAGCTAGTGAGAGAGCAAGGATATGAATACAGATGGACAGATGGTTTCGCTAAAAGGTCCATGCACTTCGCCGCTTTATGATAGACAAAAACGCTTTTTCAGCAGAGAGTCTGCTACTCTGAATTGGTTAACAATGGGTCAACATTTTGTCTGTTATGAGCTGAATTCTGTTCTCCAAAATTCATATGTTGAAGACCCTACCACTAATGTGACTTACATGGAGAAAGGGCCTTTAAAGAGGTAATTAAGTTTAAATGAGGTTCTACGAATGGGGCCCTGATCCCATAGGACCGGTGTCCTTTCAGGAGAAGGAAGAGACACCAGGGACGTGTGCACAAAGAGGAAAGGCCGTGTGAGGAAAGAGGGAAAAGGCAGCCTGCCATCTGTGAGCCGAAGAGAGAGGCCTTATGAAAAACCAAACCTGCAAACAGCTTTATCTTGAACTTCCAGCCTGCAAAACTATTTAAAAAACACATTTCTGTGTTTAAGCCACCCCGTCTACAGTATTTTGTAATGGCAGTTGAATTGGCTATTACACTAACCCTTTGTCGAGAGCTAACATGGAGCGAATCTGTGATTACCATAAATAACCTATAAGATTTTCATCATAAGAGATTGTCAGGTCAGTAAAAAAGTCTCAGGGAAGTGGATTTCTCAGGACACTGGACCCTGGAGGTTGAAATACTTTATGGAATCCACTGGGCTCTGATTTCTATCTTCAAGTAAGAATGCGGACTTCTAAACTCTGCATCTGGATTAAGAGCTTGGAAAACTTGATGTTTTTAAATGTAATGAAAATAGAAGTGTATAGGTTGGAAGTATAAGATAAAAAGAAGATAACCAGTAAAAGATGGGGAGTTAGGATAAGAGGGCAGTGGCAGAACAAGAACAGAGCTTTTCGGGCTTGGTCAGATCCCCCCACAGGAGCCCAGGGCCTGATGTCCAGATGCTTCCCTCAACTGCCCCATCCTATCAGGGATTCTGAGACCAGGGAAAGCTGTTCCAAGGTCGATTGCATCTGATCTCACCCAGCGTGTTGACCTGAATTTTAATAAGATCTCTAACCCCTCACTGATTGAAATTTACTCTAAAAGTGATTGGTGTTTACTCTAAAACTTCAAAGGCTCGTGGGTGTGCACAACCTGTGAAACTGAGCTGTGTGTGTTTTAAACAACAGGCCTCCCAATTGTTAGACAGCATAAGACAAATGTTTGAAAAACAAAACTAATAAAAAGTCACATAATCCGCTGTAATATAAAAGTATGATATGAATTATTATAAAAAATTTTCTAATATCTTGGATTTGGGGGCAATGTTTATCAAGAGAATCTGATATTTTTGTTTAAACAGTCTAGTAACCTAACTCCTTTTGAAAGAATAAATAAACCATAGAAAGACTCAGTGTAGACCAAGCAGAAAGATACAGCCTTAAGTAAGATCATGCATTCAATGCATTTATTCAGCAAAATTTTTTAGCAGCCTGTTATGTGCCTCTGTGCAGGGCACTGGCCAGCCTGAGTTGCATAAGCCATGGGAAACTGAGAAAAATCAAACAGAAAGAAAGGAAGTGAGCTCCTAAGATATGGAAGCAAGGGCTGCAAGTCCTAGGAGTAATAGAAGTAGCTTGACATTGAGGTACTTGGAAAGAAAGTCCTTGCAAATTATTTAACAGCACAAATTAGCACAGAGAGAGAGAGAGAGAGAGAGAGTAGATGGCTGGGCTTGCAGAATACAGAAGACAATGTGAAATATTTAGGAAGAAAACCAATCAAGACAAAAAGAAAAAATGGCCCGGGACACACCTAACTCTCTAAGCTGAAACCTTTACCAATTTGGGGTCAAAAAAGGATTGGCACACTTACTCTGTTGTTCACGCTTGTGTTAACTACCTAGAGATTTCTGTAGTGAGTTCTATAGGTTTGTTTCGCTTGCTTTGTAAATTTCTACTGCCTTTTGAACAAAGCAGTATTTTGCTTCCATATAAGATCTTCTTGTTATCCCAAAGAACCCTGTATTGCTTATTACAGAAATACATACATCCACAGGGGTCTTACCAGCGTGTACACCTCTAATCTGAGTATGTGTGTAGAGGGTAGTGATTGGGCATTTTTAGGTGTGCATGCACTGAAAATATGAACCGTAAGTGGGAGCCCATGCATTGTGTCATGTGGACAGAAATAATAATGTTTTGAATGGTGCTGACAAGCCATGAGATGAGTCACTGAGAACAGCCAGGAAGATAATAACTTTCTGGAAGAAGAAATCACTTCAGGCAAAAAACTGCTTCTGCCTTAGTCTTCCTAATTAGTTTGCTAGAAAGGTAGGCACATTATCTAGCCCAGTAAGGCAGCTGTGCGTGCCTCACTCTACCTTCTGAGGAGGCAGCAAATGGCTACCAGGCCAGCTGACATCAGGGACTGGCCAAGAAAACAGAGGCCCTGGGACCAGCCCTCCATTGGTTGCATTCCCCACAGCTCATGTCTGGCATGCACAGCACAGACCTGAACTAACTTATGGCTCTGGAAAAAGCCCTGAAGTCAAATAGTGCGGAAACACTTTGACTGACCTGCAGAAAATAATGGAACAAACCAGGGATACCATAGGAGCCTGATGTCTCTGGCTCTAGAAGGATGAGTTTATATATTTGTAATCAGACTAAAAGAACAATTATTTCATCGGCTCCTCCTATAACCAGTGTTTGGTTGGTTGGTTATTTTTGGGCCTAACAAAAAGTATGTCATATTCACATCAGTAATAGTTCTAAAGTGGGCATGGAAGACAAGTAGAGTGTGAAAGCCTCTGCCCCTACCCGGTAGGCCCTCTCACTGAGCCCCTCCCACCACTGAGACTCCCAGCTGTAAACCAAGCAGCATTCCAACGTTTCATAATGAACATGTCCATCCAATGAAGTACGACTCCAACAGTCATCTATGTTTAATTCTATGCATTTAAGAGAGGCTCGAGAAAGGGGTTTGTGTGAGTTGAGGAAAGCAACCAACAGACATGAGAACACAGTGCCGAAGGTCCCTGGGAGAGGAAAACTCAGAGTCTGAAAGAGGCTCAGGAAAGAGGGGGGCTTTCTGAAGCTTGGAAAGGAGGAAATAAACTACTGTGCCACAACACATTGGGAGGCCAATAGACTGAGCCTGACTAAACTAACTAATGTGTTGTGAGATGTGGCCAGAGTTAACTAAGACCTGAAGAACGAACCACTTCAATTGCAGGACTTTGCACGGAACAACCAAGGCATCTTTCATCGAGAACAGTTTTGTCATCAGACACTTAGCTATAAGAGATCAGCTGAGGGGAGGGGATTGGAAGGCTGGGTTAAAAAGGTAAAGGGATTAAGAAGTACAAATTGTTAGTTACAAAACAGTCACACAGCAGAGAGAACATAGTCAATAATATGGTAGTAATTAGGTACAGTGCCAAGTGGGTACTAGAAATATCAGGGGGGCCACTTTGTAATATATATGATTATCTAGCCATTATACTGTATACCCAAAACTAATACAAAATAATACTGAACACAAATTATAATTGAAAAAAAATTTACATGGCAAATGTTACATATAAAATCCAACTTATGCTTCAAGGCTGGGCTGCAATGCTACCTCCTCTAGGAAGTTTTTCTATGTCTCAGCAGACGTGCTCTTCCCACTTAGGCCGCACAGGTATGGGCTTGCCTTCCTGAAGGCACGCCCCTGGAAAGCTGCCTTACTGCCTCCTAGCACAGTGCCAGTACTCATGAGCACGTTCCTTAGTATTGTGAATAAGCCAAAGCATATATCCGTTAAGAGTATGAAAATAAATCATTAATGATAAAAAAGAACAATTTCATCATGCTGTGTCTACTCAGTTTGAGAATTTTTAACAGTTATAATTAATAGTTGGCTAAATTTAACAACATCTGCTCTGTGAAAGACAATGTCAAGACAAGAAGAAGACAAACCACAGGCTGGTAGAAAATAGTTGCAAAAGACACATTTGGCAAAGCACTGCTAAAAAATACAAAGAAATCTT
The DNA here is from genome assembly GCA_004026545.1 of Mormoops blainvillei. NCBI lineage: Eukaryota > Metazoa > Chordata > Mammalia > Chiroptera > Mormoopidae > Mormoops > Mormoops blainvillei. The sequence goes on from PVJD01002264.1 coordinate 194,083, forward strand.
AAAACTCATCAATAAGAAAACAAACAACCCCATTTAAAAAAACTGACCAAAGTTCTCAACAGACACCTCATCAAAGAAGATATACAGATGGCAAATAAGCATATGAAAAGATGCTCAACATCACATATCATTAGGAAATGCAAATTAAAACAATAATGAGAGTCACTACCTTCCGATTCGAATGAACAAAATTGGGAGCATTGACAACACCAAATGCTTGTGAGGACGTGGAGCACCAGGACACTCATGCATTGCTGGCGGGAATGCAAAATGGTATGGTCGCTTTGGAAGACAATGTGGTGATTTCTTACAAAACTAAACATGCTCTTACCACATGATCCAGCAATTGCTCTCCTTAGTATTTACCCAAAGGAGCTGAAAACTTCTGTTCACGCAAAAGCATGTACATGGATGGTCACAGTAGCCTTATTTATAATTGCCAAAAGTTGGAAGCAACCAAGACATCCTTCAGTAGGTGAATGAATAAATAAACTGTGGTACATCCAGACAGTGGAACATTATTCAGCACTAAAAAGAAATGAGCTATCAAGCTATAAAAAGAAAAGGAGAAAACTAAATGTTGCTTGCTAAGTGAAAGGAGGCACTCTAAAAAGGCTACATACTGTATGATTCCAACTGCATAACACTCTGGAAAAGGCAGGACTATGGAGAAAAGAAGATGATCACTGTTTGCCAGGAGTTGGAGAGTCTGAGAGAGGGATGAATAGGTGGAACACAGAGGATATTTAAAACAGTGGTATTTTTCTGCCCTGGTTGGTGTGGCTGGCTCAGTGGATTGAGCACCAAACTGTGAACCACAGGGTCACCAGTTTGATTCCCAGTCAGGGCACATGCCTGGGTTGTGGGCCAGGTCCACAGTGGGGGGTGTGTGAGAGGCAACCACACAAGGATGTTTCTCTCCCTCTCTTTCTCCCTCCTTTCCTCTCTCTCTAAAAATAAATAAATAAAACCTTTAAAAAAATAAAATAAAAACGGTGAAATTTTTCTGTATGATACTATAATGGTAAATACATGTCATTATACATATGTCTAAACCCATAGAATGTACAACACCAAAATCAGCCCTAAGGTAAACTGTGGACTGTGGGTGATTATGATGTGCCAGTGTAGGATCATAATTATTATAAATGTCTCATTCTGGGGACGGATGTTGACAATGGGGGAGGCTGTGCATGTGTAGAGCAGGGGTATATGGGAAATCTCTGTACCTCCACTTCAATTTTACTGTGAACCTAAAAATTCTGTAAAAAAAATAAATTCTTAAAATAAAATAGATGTCTAAATGAAATGTGACTTCCTAGGTTATATCCTGGAACAGATAAAGAACATTAAAGGAAAAACTAGTGAAATGGAAATAATGTCTGGAGTTTAGTTCATAGTAGTGTAACAATATTGGTTTCTTAGTTTTGACGTATGTACCATGATAATGTGAGATATTAACATTAGAGGAGACTAGGTAAAAGTATGCTTGTAACTTTACTATAAATTTAAAATTAAAGGTTATTTTAAAAAACTAATACTTGGCACTTTTGATGGTTAAATCCAAAGGTTATTTGGAAAACATTCCAAGGAAAATTCATTTAGAGTTTCTTTATTCTTACTTTCAACATTTTAAAGGATTCTGGAATATTTCTACTGGATATACAAAACCAACCATCTTATTATAAGAATGCCAATAATCTTCCAGTAAATTTCTCACCTCTACTACTCCTACCAACATTCTAGAATCCTGTTGTAGACTATAAGAATAACCACAGTTCATCTCTCCCTATATCCACACCTTCTTTGCAAAGTGAGGTAACAGCTCCTACACCAGGAATCTTTCTCCACCTTGTGAATCTGGGTGGGGATCTTATCACTTCCAATGAATGTGATCTAAGTGATGTGCAATTTCCAAGCCCAGGCCTCAAGAAGCCTTGATATTTCCACTTTCACCACACAGAGCCTACTGCCACCATGTGAACAAGCCCAAGCCCGCCTACTGGAAAACTGGAGGCAACAAGGAACAGAGATGAGCCACCAAGATGGGCCCTTTTCCAACGAGCCAGCCTCCAGCCAATCCAGCTGTTGGCCACAGATGTTTGAGTTAGCTCAGCCAAAACCAGAGACCCAACCAGCTGATCCTAATCCAAGCTGCCACCCAGCATACTCATGAGTAATACTAAATGATAATAAATGATTGTTGTTTTAAACCACTAAGTTTTCTTTTGCAGCTACAGCTTACTAATATAACCACACACATTAGGATGGTTGCTATTTTTAAAAAGTAAACGAAAGCAAATCACAAGTGTTGGCAAAGATACAGAGAAACTGAAACCCTGTGCACTATTGGAAGGAACGTAAAATGGCGCAGCCACTATAGAAACAATATAGCAGTTCCTCAAAATATTAAAAACAGAATTGCAATATGGTATAGACATTCCACTTATGAGTATACACAAAAAATATTGAAAGCAGGGTTCAGAACAGATATTTGTACACCCATGTTCATAGTAACATAATTCACAATAGCCAAAAAGTGGAAGCAATCCAATTGTTCACCAATGGATTAATGCATAAACAAAGTGCATTAATTTACATTTTGATAGTCCAAAATGAATTATTATTCAGTCTTAAAATGGAGGAAATTTTGACACATGCTACAACATGAATAAAGCTTGAGGATGTTATGTTAAATGGAATAAGCCAATCACAAAAAGATAAACATTGCATGATTCTACTTACATGAGATACCCCAAAGAGTCAAATTCATAGGGACAGAAAGTAGAGTTTTGGTTGCCAGGTTGGAGAGAGGGAGCAATGGAGAATTGCTTAATGGGTATAGAATTTCATTTTTGCAAGATAACGAGAGAAGATTAGTTGTACGACAACACGAATACGCTTAACACTGCTGAACTGTATACTTTTTTTTTTAATTCTCTGTTTTAAATTTTTTTTATTGTGGTTCATTTATAGTTGTCCCCATATCCCCCATTTCTCTCCCCTGCCCTGCCCATCCCCCTCCAAGTGTGTCCTTTAAAATGATCAAGATAGAAATTTTTGTATCATGTATATTTTACCATAATTTTTTTAAAGCTTATGATATAAATTCTCTGCTCTCTCTTAACTATTCTCATCCCTTCTCACCCAAACTTGATCTCACAACATGAAGATTTTTGTCCTGAATTCCTTAAAAGAAATTTCAAATCTCTTGGTATCTCTGATACAAACTTCTAGTTTAAAATAGGAAAAAACAGAATACTAAAAATCATCCTTTACCATTTTATAGAGTGAATAGCAAGAAATTAAAGTTATTCTACAATAGAAGCTCCCCCTTCATTTATTTTGCCACTGTCAGGAAACTATACCCCCCTCAGAACCTTTACTATAGGCTCCTGGATTATGTTCTTTCCCCCTTCTCTCTCTCTCTCTCTGTCTCTCTCTCTCTCTCTCTTTTTTTGTATATTTTATTGATTATGCTATTACAGTAGTCTCATTTTTTTCTCCCCTTTATACCCTCTGCCCTGCATGCCATCCCATCATCGCCATATCTCTTAGTTCATGTTTATGGGTTGAACATATCTGTTCTTTGGCTTTTCAATTTCCTATACTACCCTTAGCCTCCTATTTTTTTTTTTTGTCAACATTTTCCCACCACCACTTTCCCCAGCCCCACCCCTCCCCACGACCCACCCTCTATCCTTCCTCCATTTGGCTTTGTCGATGGGTTTTTTATGCATGTATCTTGATGACCCTTCCCTTCCTTTTTCCCTGTTATCCCCCTCCGTCGTCCCCTCTGGTTATTGTCAGTTTGTTTTGTTTTTTTATTTCAATGTTGCTGGTTATATTTTGCTTGCTTGCTTATTTTGTTGATTAGTTTCCACTTATAGGTGAGATCATATAGTATCTGTCTTTCACTGCCTGGCTTATTTCACTTAGCATAATGCTCTCCAGTTCCATCCAAGCTCTTGTAAAGGGTAGTAGCCCTTCCTTTCTGCTGTGTAGTATTCCATTCTGTAAATGCACCATAGTTTTTTGATCCACTCATTTACTGTTGGGCACTTGGGTTGCTTCCATCTCTTGGCTATTGTAAATTGTGCTGCTATGAACATTGGGGTGCATAGGTTCTGATATAAGTATTGTAACCCTGGCTTTTTTTTTTCCTGTCCATTCATTTGGAATATATTTTTTCAACCCTTTACTTTCAGTCTGTGTAGGTCTTTTGTTCTGAAGTGGGTCTCATATAGGTAGCACATGTGTGGGGCCTGCTTTCTTATCCATTCAGCTACTCTGTGTCTTTTAATTGGAGCATTTAATCCATTTATATGTAAAGTTATTACTGATAGGTACTTATTCATTTTTTCCCTTTGTACTATGTGTTCCTCTCTCTCTCACTATTTTTCTTCATCTTCTTAAAGCAGTTCTTTAGCATATCTTGCAAAGCTGGTTTGGTAGAGGTATATTCTTTTAGCCTTCTTTTGCCTGGGAAACTCCTTATTTTGCCTTCCATTTTAACTGAGAGTCTTGCTGGGTAGAGTAGTCTTGGTTATAGGCCTTTGCTTTTCATTACTCAGAATATTTATTGCCATTCCCTTCTGGATTATAATGTTTCTGTGGAGAAGTCAGTTGGCAGCCTTACTGGGGCTCCCTTGTATGTTACTTTCTGTTTCTCCCTTACTGCTTTTAAGATTCTCTCTTTGTCCTTGATATCTGCCATTTTAATTATGATGTGTCTTGGAGTGGGTCTCTTTGGATTCCTCTTGACTGGGACCCTCTGTGCTTCCTGGACTTGGGTGACTTTTTCTCTCCTCAAATAAAGGAAGTGTTCCATCATTACTTTTTCAAACAGGTTTTCTATCCCTTGCTCCTCTTCTTTTCCTTCTGGTATTCCTATTACATGGATATTATTACGTTTCATGTTGTCCCACATTTTCCTTAACCCCTCTTCACTCTTTTTGAGATTTTTTTTTCATTTTCTTGCTCTTTCTGGGAGCTTTTTCTACCATGTCCTTCAGCTCGCTGATTCGATCCTCTACTTCATCCGTTAGCCTGTTTTTGATTCCTTCTCTGCTCGTCAATTCAGAAATTGTATTCTTCATTTCCTCTTGGTTCTTGTTGATAGTTTCTATGTCCTTTTTCATGCTGATATAGTTTGCAGTAAGTTCCTTGTAGTTTCCCTGTAGCTTTTGGTAATTCTCACTGAGCTCATTGAGTTCATTGAGCTTCCTTATAACCACTGTTTTGAACTCAGTGTCTGATAGTTTACTTGCCTCTATTTCATTTACTAGTCTTTCTGGGGATTCCTCCTTTCTTTTGGCTTGGGTGCTGTTTCTTTGTCTTCCCATTATTTGGCTGCCAGAGCAAAACCACAAAGCCCAGGAAACAAACCCATGACAGTAAAAATAACTACCCCCCTGCAATCCCACTATCAACAGCAAATGAACCAGTATTAATAAGGCTGTAAAGAGATTAAGACTATTATAAGAAAGGAGAGAAATAAACTATAGTATAAAATCTAGTGACTTAATACGCACCAACTTGATGGACAAGAAATGAATTTTAAAAAGCTATGTAGTAAAGAAAATATCACAAATCATGGAGAAGACCACAGTGGATTTTGTCTTGGTAACCTCTAGTATTTACCACAGTTTGTTTTTTTTTTCTGGATCCACCTCTGGTGATGGTAGATGTTGACCCTGTCTGACCTTAGGCACCCTGTTAGAGATTTCCAGGGATCTACTGTCTGTGGCTGTTTCCTTCAGTTGTTAATCTAGTCACTCTGCACTCAGCAGTCAGGCTTAAACACCATAGGGTGGGGCAGAATCCCTCCCGGGGTTGGGGCTAATGTTTCCCCTCAGGCTGCTGCTGCTCTGACGGGAGTGGTTTGTGTGAGCTCGGTGGTTGCTGCCACATGGAGGGTGATTCAGCACCAGGATCCTGTCAGCTACATTCTCAGTTCTCTACCCAGAGCCTCTGTTCCCAGTCTCTTCTCAGATATCTCTGCCCCCCACCCCTTTGCCCGACCCCAGGGTAAGTGGCTGCAAATGAACATTTATGCATTGGCCCTTTAAAAGGCTCTTTCAGTCTCCAGCCACTCATATCTGGCAGAGAGCAGCCCTGCTGCTTTTCACAGCTGGCTGTTATCTGTGTACTTTTCGGGCTCTGGTAGGCTGCGGATCCCTGCTTATGGTTTAGACCCCACTCTTCTCAAGGGGATCCAGCTAGTGGCTTAAATATCCCTGTGGTGCTGCCACCTGAGGGTGCCCAGCCAGCCTCCTTGCTTCTCTGCCACATTCCTTACCATTCAGTTTGTACTGGACTGATTCTTCTCTCTGTCCAAGGTTATAAGGCTTCTCTTTCACTATTGTTCAGTTGTTTGTTCCAGGTGATTTCTCCACAATTTGGTTGTAATTCCAGATTGGTCCTGGGAGGAGGTCGGTGTGACTTCCATTCACTCCTCCGCCATCTTGATTGTATCCCCACCCCGCTTCTTTTTAGCCTGACCACATCACTAGATTGCAACCTCATTGGCACCAAAACTATGTCTAATTTCTATTTGTATGTCCAACACTAGCAAGTGCCCTCTGATCCCTCAATGAATACCTTGTCTCCCAAGATCAACCATAATCCTAGCTAAATCACCTGAGAGTAAAGACACGTAAACACTTCTTTTACTGCTTTTATATACCATAAAAAAAAAGTTCCCTCTCCCTCTCTCTCTCTCTCTCTCTCTCTCTCTCTCTCTGCTGTAAACCAGTGGTTCTCATTCTTAGAATGCATCAGTGTGACCTGCAGAGTTTGTCAAAACAAATTGCTGGGCCCATGTCCAGAGATTCTGGTATATTGGTCTGGGGTGGGACCCAAGAATTTGCCTTTCTAACAAGAGTCCAGGTGATGCTGATGCTGACGCTGCAAGTCCACGAGCCAGACTTTGAGGAGCCGTGTACAAAGCAAGTCATCAGATAACCCACACAGGTCTCCTCCAGATCTTATCAAACACACACATCTGATCCTGGACTCAATGAATAATCTTAAAGAGAAATGTACTGTGTAGTGCTTACATGTTCTGGGTCAAAAGGAAGAAGCTCTCATTGTTTTGCACCTGGCATTTTTATCAGTCTTTGTTCCTGTTTGTTGTTGTTGTTGTTGTTTTTCAAGATGGTCCAATGGGAAGTAACAGTCAGTAAATACCTACTATGTGGGATAGCTGAGTACAGAGCTGAACAGTGCAGGCCCAGATCCAGGCTCCATGACACCAAACCCTGGTTTGGCTTGAACTACATGCTTCAGCCTCCTCTCCTGTAAATTAGGAATAATCACAGTCCTCCCTTATGTGATTACCATGAAGCTTCGATGAGTTAGTACATGCAAAGTGCCTAGCACAGCATTTAGCTAGGTAACTTAGTGCCCAAAGCATTAGCTTTCATCACTATTAGAATTCTTAAACACTGCTGTTTTCACATACACACTATTTAATTTAATCTTTACTTCAGCTCTGTAAACAGCTTGCCTTAGATCATATCATTAAAAAGAGCTAAAAATGGGACAGAAATAAATTTTGATTCCAAAATTCATGTTTCCTCTTTCTAGTCATTTGAGAGCTTATCAGAGGGCAATTTCCCAGTCCCATTTGACTGCCCAGATTCTCATTCCAGTCTACAAGGGATCCAGAAACCTGCATTTTAAACTAGCTCCCCAGGGAGTTCTAAATCTAATACTGGTGATGTCGGGATCATCTTTTCCACATATAGCCTCATAGGATAGGCGTTAGAATTAGTGAGAACAAATGAAGAACAGGGCTTTAAAAACTAACTACTAAGCAAATGTCTTTTGTTATTATAGAAAAAAATTGTTTTTCTTCAAATGTGAGAGCTATATCAAGACAAGAAGAAACTGTTAGGACACAGTGGAGAACTAAAAGCTATTGCTTTAATTTGACCAGGAAAATGAAAACTAAAAATTCTCTGGAATCAAGGGATTTAACAAAGACTGAGAACTCAGTGTATATTCAGAAACACTTACGTTCGATTCCCAAATCTCATCTTTATTACAGTGTCATCTTAAGCAACTTATTTCACCTCTCTATACCTCAACTTGCTCACTGGTAAATAAGAATACCTACATCATAGGGTTGTTGTAAATATGACATAAAATAATGCATGTAAAGTACTTAGCACTGTGTCTGGAACAGAACATACTCAATGATGGTGACACAGTTATTCCTATTAATTTTGACAGTCAGTTACAGGAGTTGTACAAGAAAGGGCAGAGAAGGGTGCTTGACAACACCACAGCTTTATCCACTGGTGTAAAATAGTAAAGAACAGGAATGGAATGGTATCTTTAAAATTTAATCACATTTAGGAATTTTGAGTGCACATCATTATCCCTAACATATGTATGTAAACCACAGTTTCATCATATCTTTATAACACCTGGAAAAATGTGATGAGTGTGTGCACTAAAGATACCCTTCCCAAAAGAGCTCTTCATGATCCCCAGAGCCTGAGGCAGAGATGGACACTGGTGCTTGCTCAGCAACTGCAGTGAAATGAGAAACCTCCTCAGAAAATCTTTGCACTTGTTGTGAATTTGTCCTCATTAATCAACCTCTTTCCAAGCACATCATCACAAATCTGTGCATTCTAAAGTGCCTTATAGACTTTGGAAAGAGCCTGCAGCCCACCCAACTCCAGTGTCTCCTTTCTTTGGATACAAGGGAAGAATAGAAATAAAAGGACCCTTAAGCAAAAAAACTCATGCTCCTGTTTGGTTCACACAGCCCATAAGCAAATTCTGAACCCAGGATGTGTGAGTGTGTGTGTGTTTGTTAGAAAATAGAAATGTGGGTGTTAAAATTAGTTATAATGTTTAAAAAGCATGTATTGAAGTTGCCTAAACACTCTATTCTGCTGGCATGTCATCAAAGTGATTTGGGGAAAAAAAGTGATTTGGCATGAAATAATTCTTGGAAAACATTCCACTGCAGAGAAAACAAAAATGTACTGCTCCCAAAGAAGAGAAAGAATTGAAGTGAGGGGATTAAGAAGTACAAATAGGTAGAGAATAGCCATGCGGATGTAAAGTACAGCACAAGAAATGGGGTAGCCAAAGGACTTATAATCATGACCCATGGACATGAACAATGGTGAGGGGATTGTCTGAGGGAGTGGGGGGTGCTGGATGGAGGTGGGGGCAAAAGTGAAAAATCAGGACAACTGTAATAGCATAATCAAAAAGGTATAACAAAAAAAAAAAAGAACTGCTTCATGAGATCAGTCTATCTGTCAAATGAGTCAGGCTGCTCATCTGATGCAAAGGCCACTGTTAGCCCTAATATTCTAGAATTCTAAGATTTTATTTATTCATATAGATAGATGGATGAGCACATATATATACAAACACGTAAGTACAACGGAAGTTTAAATTAGTTCCAAGCAGATGATAGAATGGTGTAATACTATTTAAAATTCACCAGAATTCTCCAACCTTAGCATTAAGCTCATTCATAAACACTGAGAATTTTCCTACCACAAAGAAAAGGGGTTTCTTTCAAAATTAAAACCATCCTATCAAAAATTATCACAGCATTTTGTTAGGTTAAATGCTAAGTTAAAATCCTGCAAGAGCTAACACCATAAAACTTAAAAAATGTTACCTGATTTTTAATTACTGTATTTTGCTGTGTATAATGCTCACTTTCTTGCCCAAATTTTTTAGGGGAAAATGAGGGTGCGCATTATACATCGATAGTACTAATTCTGTATCTATATAAATGTTTTTAAAGTTCTTTTATTTATGCCTATGTGTTAAAAGCGTAACTCTAGAAAACAGTAACGATATCCGTATGCAAAATAATACCCTGGGATATGATAATCAGTTTTGTTTCTAAATATAAGTAAATTAAAAACTGAATCAAAAAATTAAAATGAAAGATTTTTTTTCTGAAAGTTTGGGTCAATAATGTGGGTGCACATTACACACAGCAAAATATGGTAAATGTAGTATGCCATGTAATTTATCTACTTATATTTTATATGTTGATTTTGTTGTTTTTGTTTTTTTTATATAAAGGAAATGTCCCTCTTCTAAACACCACACACAAAATAATTTAAAGTTGAAAGCGTCAATGGAACAAAAAGCCTAGGGCTATGAATCCGCTTTCCAAAAAGGTGTGTTAAGTCAGACGGTTTATCCACAAATCTCAGGTTGTCTGGGCTTCCGAAACAAGCCCTCTTTCCTCTTCCCCCTGGGTCAGCAGACCTAACCCCACCCTCGTGTTCATTCCCTACCTGTAAGAAAGCGTTCTTTTTTAACCTCTGAAAGGGGCTGGGTGAGCGTCACGGCACCCTGCCTGACAGAGAGCAGGTCGGGCCTCTGGCGCAGGATGCATCCCGCCGCCGGGAACGTGCGCCCAGCGGTTAAAGGACACTTCCTCCTTCACACCCTCGCGCATCCCCTCCCTCATCCCTTCACTTTCCGTAACATCAGAAGAATTGTTTTTTTAAATGGTAAAAAGGTCTCCATAGCGTTTGCGGTCCCCGGGTACTTCTCTTTCTGGACTGCGGCAGGGAAATATTACGGTGGAAAGCGCCAGTCTCCCCGGGTCTGCCCAGAGTAACCTGCCCCCGCGCGGGTCAGAGCTGGCACGTTGAAGGCCCGGAAAAGGCAGGAAAATAGAAGCGTTCTTACTGGGCGTCTTAAGACGTTGTTTTCCCCTCAAGAACCGGGAACTGCATGGCACAATCTCAGTGATTTCCAGGGAGCGTGGGTTTCCAAGCTCACAGAACCTTTATAGAGTCCCTGCCTGCTGGGAGCAGCAAGAGCCCAAGCTGAGCGTCAGCTTCCCGGTGCACAATGCTTCTCTTCTAGGCGAAGGTTTACAAATCACACCAGCTAAGAGGCCGGTTCAGTTTTCCCTGGGAAGTTTTTGTGTACTCTGGTCAACTGTAATGTTGAATCAAGGGCCCTCCCCACCACCTAACTCCCTGAGCGTGAGAGAAGGAGCTGGACAATAATTTTAGTAACTATTCTAATTTTTTAATTAACCCAGGAGAAATACAAAATAATATAAACCTTTGGGGAGAGGTGAGTTAATTCTCAAGGCAAACGTTATAGTGTTCTTTTTCTCAATTATCTGTACCAAGGTGCCCAAGCATTTGGTACCAGAGATTTTTTTTTTTACTTGAAAAAAAGGATGGAATGGAATGGAAGGGAGGGAAGGAAGAAGGGACGGATGGGGGAAACTAATAGAAGTCAGCTGTTGTCGCTCTTAAAAGATGAAGAGCTTAGAAATCTTTGTTTTATATTTTTGCACATTTTCCCATGAAACTTCCCATACCACCACCCAGCCTGCCACACCCCCACTCCCTCAGCAAACAAAAATTTTGAGCAAGGATATGAGAATGAACACTCATTTCCTAGGTGGGAAACCAGTTCTATTTGTGAACATGCTCTGAAAATCCTTGCCCTGGGGGATCCTTAAGTTTGAAATGTTTAATGAAAGTTAACCCGATCTTTGGGCAGGCCTGAATTGGATACCAATAAAATTTGACTTCTTGCGTACGCAGGCTTACAAAGAGAATGTTAAAGAAAAAATGTACTATTCCATTCCACATGGATTTGGGGCTTTCTGTTTATTTCTAATTATCCACACCTTGTGTTCTCTGGCATATATTTGATACATTAGAGGGAGACTTTTGCAAGATTATTTAATTAAATGTTAGCACTGGAAGGGTCCTGAGAAGGTCATCCATTGAGTCGACCTTCTCATCTTTGCAGTTAGGGAATGGAGATCCGGAGAGGTTGTAACTTGGAACTACATTGAAAAGATATATAAAGAAGCCTTTAAAAACGAAGGAAAGCCTGGAAGCCAACATTTGGGTCTAAGCAGCAAGTCGCAAGCCCACCACATAAAAATCGCCTAGGCAGCCTTCCTTCCACCAGGAAGCAAGTTACTCAAGGGCCCTAAGTCCCCGTAAAGCACTGCATTTGGGAGTCCTTCCCCCCTTTTTTCTTCCCTCGCCCTGAATACTAGCCCTTCAGTTTTCTAATGAGGCCCATCTGGGTAGGAACGCAGGACTAAGGCAATAGGATGCTGTCTCTCAGGCAGCCCATATGCACCAAATGCACAATGTCCACTTCAGCTAAACCTTCTTAGCTTGCAAGAGGTAGCAAGCTTTATCTGAGTGTTAATAATGTATGTGGCCCTGATAATGAGAGGCGAACTGAGTAAGGGGAACGGAGCTCAAATCGAAGCAAAAGCCAGCTGCCCCTTCTCCTCTCTCTGTAGGCATAAACCAGCTGTTTGGAGGCAGGAGGGGAAGTCAGGGGGAAACACAAAAGGGGAGGCTTCTCCAATGAAGTTCTATTTATTTTTTTAAAAAGACTAAAAGGCTTCTTTTGAAATGGAAGCCTAGAATTCAAACGACTAACCCAAATAAGGCCTGACATTATCTGCAGATATCACCTAATCCTCCATTGTATATCAACATTCATCTAAAAGAGAAGAGTTTTCTCTTTAAAGAAATGATCCTTTTTGAAAGTTTTTAAATTTTATGGTTTTGGTTTAGCTAATGAGAAGAATTAGAACATATTGAAAAAAAATTTGGTTTCAACAGACTTTTTGTTCTCTGCTAAGACTTCACTTTTTTGCAGAAATTTGGACTCCTACTACATAAATATTTGTCTTTTGAGGTGCCAACCAATATTGACCTGATTTGGAGCTTTGCATTAAGTTTCTCTTCAAATACATCAAGGGTTTCAGCCTGCGCCACCCAAGCTCCCAGCACAGGCTGCCTGGGTCTCAGTGTTTCCCCAGTGAAGGCAGCTGCGCCACTGTACAGCTTAAAGGCAACTGCTCTTACGGCCGCACTGCCTCGAATTCATTATACACTTCATTTAGAAGTATCATTCATTCATTCACTTTCTTAAATCATTGAGCATGCCCATGGGCAAAGTGGAAATTAGTAAAATTTCCCTGTACCTCATATCCATTCTCTGTTAATTAATGCTTTTTGAAAAAGTAAGAACAAACTTTCATCTAACACCCCCAAATGTTACATCCTAGGGCAGTTAGTTATAAAGCAAAGGGATTGATCAGTCATGTGAATCAAGTGCAAAGATTACAAAATATTCAAAATCAGTCGTGCGCTATTTGGGAGAAAAACCTATCTCTTTTGAGTATCAGAGTCATTAAGTGGTACATTTCTGATTTAGTTAATAAGAGTCCAATTATATTTGAAATGTAGATTAATTCTCCTAAAAGCATGAATCAATTTGGCAAGGACACCTCAATAATAATGCAGTCTCTTTATTGTTTCCATAGTAAGATTTTGCCCGCATAATCATAATCAGCTTATTGATACAAATACCTCTTCCCTTTAGTTAATTCAAATAGAACATTTCATAGGTGCTTTCAGCCGATGGGATAGTAAATAATTTTCCAACTAAAAGTTGAAGTGGGTTGATTAGGAGCCATCTTTTTCTGTTTCGCACAATAAAAAGATGAACTGCATGATTCGCCAAGCCAATTTGCAGAGCAACCTCTCCTCTCTAATTGCTGCTGGACTAATGTAGTACGAGCCGAGTCCTAGGAAGCAGAGAAATCCATTTACCCAGGCATAACATTTAAGTAGCAAACACAAGTACTGGATTTCTCCATTACCCTTCATTTCAGCCCTGCTACATTCCACCTGTGACCTTTATGTGATGAGGGCGATGCGCTTTCATACAATTTGGTAACTATAATAAAGGTCCACTTCAAATTTTTTGAGAGCAGACTAAAAACATTTTTTACAAAAGCATGATGAAGTCCATAACCAATCTTGCTAATTCCTGATAATTTATTGGAAAACCAAATTATTTGATAAATGCTCTGATAAATGCACATCATACCAGAGGGGGAAAATTGCATATTTCCTCTATCACAAACAGCACTGTGTTTGTCACCAATATTTCCAGCCTTGATTAGTGCTTTTACTTCATATAACACTTTCTTTCAACAACAAGAAGCAAGTAGGTTCTCCAAAAACAGCATGGGCTCCTTTGTTGTCTAACTCACCAAAAAGAAATGAGGAAGCATTTTCAAATAGAATCTGGATAGAAATGTATAGCAAAGAAGAAAAAGAACTCTACGCCTTTACTTTTCACAACTCTCCTAAGACATTTTAGTCTCAGCCAGAGCTTCCCCAGGTAAGTTATCATCAAACTGGTAAAGAGGTGCTCCCAGGGATGTGTCTTTTTGGAGTATGATAACTACACTCCCTAGTGCAGGGAACACTATCTGGAATGTAGTAGATGGTCCATTAATTTTTACTGAAAGAAGGATGAATGTTTACAGGACCCTTGAACTTTGAGGGTGGGGAGAAGACCGAAGCTATACATATATTTTTTCTTTTTTTAATCCTCACCCAAGGATATATTTTTATTAATTTGAGAGAGAAACATTGATCAGTTGCCTCCCACAGGAGCCCTGAACCTGCAACCTTTTGGTGTACGTCACAACACTCCAACAAACTGGGCCCAAAGCAATATTTTTAAATGAAGCAAACTAAGTCAATTTTATTTTTTTCTGTTTTTCCCCCAGGGAGTTACTCTCAACCTCCAAAAAAGAAATAATAAAAGAAAATTCAGGATTTTTACTTCTGATTGAACTTTGTTGAGTAATTCATCAACACTACACTTGAAGTCAAAGCATTTGCTTCAGGGTTGAATTCAGAAGCTGATTCCACAAAAAGTCAACCTCAAATATGGCATCTTCAGCTGCAAACAAGTCTGTGCGGTGCCATAAAAATAGAGGACAGTCCTTGGAGGATATGTTATCTGAAAGCTAAATGCTTTACCCTTTCCTTTATTTTTGTTGTTTACTTAAATTGCTTTGGTAAAAGATTTATCCGCCAGAGTTCTTCCTGCTGTAAATTTAATAGCCTAGAGATTAAAACCATCAAGCTCGAGGTTAGAGAGGAAAATGCCAACCTTGTTTCTTAATGACAGCGGCCCACCCAAAGACGCTTGAATACCGTCAATAATATGCTTGATGCTTTAACAAGTATATTTAAAAAGCAATTAGGTATGCCAGTCTCAGGCTGAAAACAATTTTAAAATAACACAAGCATTAAGTCCCTACTTCTTGACAAAGTAGTGATTTGCACTGACATGATTTAGATCTTGTGCACTGTTTCTGCAAAGTAATTTCCACAAGGTACTGTGGAAATACAAGGGGAGTGCGTGCTTAGAAAGATTCATGCTACTTTAGGTTTGGGTTTTTTCTTCCATATTAAAAAACAAAACTGCATATAATTGACTCTAACAGTTTTGAGTAACTACCAAAAACTTCGCCACTATAAGAAGCATTGATACTTGTTGCTAAGAACTGAAACTTAGTATTTATTCATCTTTGACTCTGACTTATTGACACATGGGTGGATGAGGCTGGTAGGCAGCAGAATAGAAAAAGAAGTGTGGGTAGAGAACTTGCACTGAGGAACTTTCTTCTGAGAAGGTACATTTAGGTTGAGATTGCACCAAAGGTCACAGGTACGGTCAAACACCACTGAGTTCTCAGTAGCTGTCACTGGGGAAGCTGAGTAGCAGCTCAGTGCAGGATGTTGAACTGGGAGGACAATGACGAGATGGTTCACACACACCTGGACAGTTGAGCTCACTCAGTGCAGTGGGTTGTAAGGCCCATTGAATGGTATTTCCCATCCCCAGGGCTAAGGCACACACAGCACATGGCTGATTGAAGACTTGTGTTTGAGGGAGATCGCTTGGCAGAGGACAATACAGGGCAAGAAATGCAAAAGCAACAGGAAGGTGCAACCCTGGGTAAGGCATTCTACAGCCAGGTCCTTTGGTTGAGCCAAGACCATGTAGATATATAAAAGTATCTCGAGACTTTTCAGTTATCTGAAACCAGTGTGTCTGGGCAATCATCAAAAGTCTGGGGTTCCACTTGTTTTCTCAAAACTGTCCTGGTATGATGACTACAACCCCTTTCTCAGATGGCATAATTTGACAAGAGCAAAGTCTGGTTCCTTCATGATCAATGTAGACTGTGTTTCAGACTCTGAGATCCACTTTAAAAATGCCCAGATGTTTCTTCCTAGAAAGCTCTAGCTGCATAGCTTATCTCCAACAAAAGCAGGGGCAGTAAGGCAAAGGTATTAGGGACATAGGCACCAGTCAGAGCCACACAAATGGGTTCCAAGTGGTGCTTCTGCCATGTACTAGCTGTGTAACTTTGGGCAAGGTAATCTATCTCCCTGAGCCTCATCTGTAAAATGAGGACAAGTAATTTGAGGATTAAATGAGATAAGCCATACTTGACACTGTGGGCCATCCAGGAATGAATGCTGTTGTTATTATCAGATAGCAAAATGTTACACTGGAAAGAGCTGGAATCCTACATTTGGGCCACAAAAGGCATAATGCTCCCAACATGAGCCACAGCTATTATTACACTACAACATCGTTTAGGATTATATCAAGATATAAATAAATAGTTGACTAAAATGTTGAGTCTTCTGACTTTGAACACTTTCATTCCCTTTGGCTTCTGCCCATGTCCCAACTATTGCTGTTTCTAGATTACCTCTCCTTGGAAGCAGTTTGGTGTTTACTCCAGAGAAGTAATCATTTTAATACAAGTTCAAACCAAATGTAATGAGTAAAGTAAGCTTCTGAGAGAAAACAATGTATTGTGCATTCCAGTGCCAAAGACTTTCAAATTATTCATTTGGTTGATGCTTCTTATGAGATAATTAAGAAATAACTGACTCACTCCCAGTCACTGAGCCAATCAGACTCCTCTCATTCACGCACCTCACTCTGTTTCTGCTGCAACCATGTCTGACAAACCTGATATGGCTGAGACTGAGAAATGTGGTAAGTCAAAACTGAAGACAGAAACGCAACAGAAAAATCCACTGCATTCAAAAGAAACAACTGAACAAGAGAAGCAAGCAGGCTAACTGTAATGAGGGCCCACACTGCCAATATGCACTGTACATTCCACAAGTATTGCCTTCTTAATTTTACTTCTTTCAGAGCTTTAAGTTCCTAAGATGCAAAGAGGCTGCATCA